>ML827265.1:61999-76173 GCA_009831015.1 Picea engelmannii | reverse complement strand
TAGACCTACTAAATCGCAGAGAGGAAGGTGGGTGGAAGAGGATATGACAACGAAATATGCAGATGCAATAAAGGTAAGAATAAAAAGCAACCTCAACCAAAGGAGGAAGGTCTTTATGAATTCACAAATGCTACAACATAGAAGAGATAAAGTTATTTTTTTCCATGTGACCTTTGAGCTCAAACTTCATGGTTGAAAATGCACAAGAATGGTGATTAAATGTGATTCTATGATCAAGGGAAAAGTTTGAAAATTAGGATGGCCATGTGGGATAGGGATGTTGGATACTTTTCTTGTTGAAATTTTGGCTTGATGTAAATACCTAGGGTCGTAAAATTGTTTTTTTTCAACTCCAAATCATGATATCAATATGTCAAAAATGTGACTAAGGTGAGGTTTTTTGTTGCATAACATATTCGTTGAAATAGTATAATTGGTGCACTAAACATTATTGACTATGTTGTGTATTACAAGAGCCATATGATGCCATGGAAAAATATCGTTTCATATCAAATGAGGACACAATGGATGATGTAGGACATCAGGTACTCTAATTTTGACTTAATTTAGGAAAAAATAATCTGATGGAAATTTGTGAAACATCCATGTTTTTTCACAAAATTATTAAATTTTACAGTGTATTATCCAATCTTGTCAGAAATTAATGCATGTTGTTGATTATTTTAGATGGAGATTGGAGAAAATGTAGAGCTTGAGCATTCAACTAGCAAAAGAAAAAGATATGTGCGTGGACATGGACCTAAAACTATTAAATCACATAGAGGAGAGTGGGTGGAAGAGGATATGACAATGGATCCTGCATACACAAAAAATGATTGCACTGAACAAGAGGTTGGTCTAGACTATAGTACATGGGATGAATAGTTTGAGAAAATTGTTGTTTGTGGATGTTTTATATGTCGTGGAAAGAAACAATTCAAACGAGTGATTGTACAAAGACATTACATAGATGATGATCTTCTAGTGGGTAGTATGCCTCCTACAATCGATTCAAATCCAATTGGAATTGTGGTAAGGAATTTTCCAATTTGATATAAATAATATGTATACTTCTTTTACACATTGTTTTATTTTATTTAAATAATTAATGTTTTTTTTAATGAATACTTGCAGGATAAATTTCTTGGTTTAAAGTTTCCCGGATCACCGAATTCTATCCTAGAGGGTGATGATAATTTATCCGATGATACATCTAACCAAAATATGTGCACATATACCAGCTTTGAAGATGAGGATTTGATGAAAACAAGCAACAGAACAAGAACCGCTTTAAAGATGCATAATTTGCTTAAAGACAAGGGGAAGGTGGACTACATACCCTATGGGAATGAATGTGATGGAGATGATGAATTTCCCCTTATTTTGATATCAATTTACAAAGAGACATTTTATTATTGATTATAATGTGCTTGGCCTAGTGATCAACAACTACCTAGACTGTATGAGGTGTTTCAATTTTGGGGATACAACTACATGATATGACCCTCCAATATTCACGGAAAAAATCTAGGCCTCTTTATTGTCCAAAATGTCCATGTGGGATATAAATATAGAAAAAATTCACAACAAAGCACTAGGATATTAATGCCATATTATGGTCCATCATATTACAATGGTGAAGGGAAAAGGATAGAAAAATATAAGCCTAACATGTCAGCATATGGTCTAAATTCGAATATGTATACACATCGTCTCCAATTAGAAAGTGGAAAATAAATTAATAGAGGTCATCTTATGTATATAGATGGACATGCATACACACACAAAAATATTGCAGGTTCTATAAATAGTAGTAAGGGAAGGGACCCTAATGTAAGACCAAATTGTCAATTTGTTGAAGTTATAAATGATAAAGATGGAGATATGGAAAGAGAGGTTGATAGATTGATAATGGTTGAGGATATTATGGACCCTACCATTGGGGATGAGTTATTGATTAATTACTCCTTATTAAAATGCACTCCCGCATGAAAGAAAAGGGAAGCACTAGGTCTCCCTAAGGATGTTTGCAAGGGAAGAAAACCAAAGAATAATCAATGAGTGTGGATTGACATTTTATACACCATGTTGTCAAAATTGTGTTTTATTTTAAATTATTGTATAAAATAAGTAGTATATAAAATAATATTCCGCTATTCAATTGATATATATGGCCATACATTCTATATTCTTATTGTTTAATACAATATATTTGATTATATTTCTTTGAAATTGATACAATTATGATTTATCCAATTCTTTCCAAAGATTAAATAATGCTTGTGTATGTTGATAGGTAGAAGACATTCATGATACACCTACTAATACCCAAGATAAAACTAGATTATTAATATTTGGATGGGATGATCCAAACCATCATTTAAACCATACCAGGGTGAAAAGAGCAACATTGAAGATAATACCACTAGCTGATAAGTTTGAAGAGCTTATGAGATTAGTATACAATGATGACATGCCACATAGCTTTAATGATGATGATGATAGTGAAAATGCAGTGCATGAAGAAGGATTGAATGAAATGCCTACATGTTTCTTTGGGGATGGAAACAATGATGACGATAATGATCATATGGTTGACAGTAACAATGATAGTAGGGGTAATTACCACCAACGTAATCTTGATGATAACAACCTGAAAAACTCAATCACGCAAGCTGCGAAGATACCCATGTTCAGATCGGGTGCAATTAGAACCTCAAAAATTGCATGCACATTGATATTATTAGAAATCAAATCACTATTTGGTTGGTCAAACAAAGGATTCACTACCCTACTGAAGTGAGTTGAACTGTATTTCTTACTTTGCATTGTCAATTGGTGTACGTAATTCGTAAACATTCATCAACTACATTTATATTTCTTTAATGGGATGTTATAAAACATATATTGTATATAAACAGTAGTAGTATAAATTGGCATATCAATCATGTTCATCATAATTCAAACATTTAATTGATTTAATCTATGGAAATCCTACAGGGCACTAAAAACCAAAATATTCCCTGAAGAGAATGTGTTGCCATCAACTTGCAGAGAAGCATGCCAATTGTTGTATGAGTTTGGGATTGAATATAAGAAAACTTATTCATGTAAAAATTATTTCATTTTATACAAAGATGAATATCAAAACAAGGTAGAATGTCATGTATGCAAAGAGAAGCGATATTGTACAGATGTACAAGGTCATATAGTTCCAAAAAAGGATTTACGTCACATGTCAATTATACCTAGACTTCAACGAATGTTTCATTGCAAGTCACTTGCACAATTGATGGATTGGCATGCAAAGAAGAAGAGTAAATATGGATTCATGCGAATTTCGGCTGACTCTAAAGAAATGAAACACATAGAGGAAAAATGGCCAAGTAAATTCAAAGATGAACTACATAGTATTAGGTTTGGTCATACAATTGATGGAGTGTGCCCATTCTCTTTCCTTAGTGCAAATTATAGTGTTTGGCTAGTCAGATTGATAGTATGCAATATTCCCCCATGGATGAGTGTTAGAAAAGAGCACCTTATGTTGACTCTCATTGTTCCAGGAAAACATCAAGTTAAAAATATGCATGTTTATATTGCACCTTTTATTGATGAGATGAAACTACTATGGAAAGGCATAAGAGTGTATAACATATCACATCCTCCATCAAATAGGTCATTCATGTTGTATGGTGTGCTATGTTGGACTTTTCATGATTTCCCAGGACTTGGTGTCTGTTTTGGTAAGATACAATATTTACGTATTCACACTCATAATTTATTTTCATCCCAACTTTCATACTTACTTTTATACTATTATTATGATGCTATTAACATTACTTATTGAATTGCATGGCTTCAAACAAAGGGGATATTTTCATGTCCAATATGTGTAGGTCAATTTCAAGGGAGGTATTCTAAATATTTACATAAATTTATTTACGCAAACAACATGGTTTTTATACCAAACAGATCATAAGTTTAGAAATCGTCTAAATAATCAATTTGATGGAAAAGTTGAAAATAGAGGCCTTCCCATGATTATGGGTCTAGGTGATTGGATTAAGAAGTATGAAGATGTTGAATTGAAAGGTTGGGAGGATTTTTTTGATCGAGGTGATTCAATTGAAGAACCATAACAAGTTGTAGTTAATATGCCAAAAGGAATGAAAAAAAAATCCATATTTTATGAGATCCCTTACTAGAAGGATATATTAATATCTCACCTATTAGATCCTATGCACATCTTCAAAAATGTCTCAGATTCTATATTTTGACGTATATCAAGCAAAGAGAAGGACAAAATATCTTCGAGGAGAGATATTTCTCTTTCGCATTCCAAATTTGATAGAAGACATTTGTGGCCAAACATGGAAAATGAAACATATGCAGAAGCTCCATGGATTTTGAAAAAAAAGAGAGCTAGACCAACTAAAAAATGTCATATGTTCAATAAGGACACTTATTGGTTATGGGTCATCATTGGATAAATCTTTTATAGTTGATGGACATATCACAGGATTTAAAACACATGATTTTCATAATTTTCTGAAGGTATTATATATCATCATTTAAGTTTTACTGGTAACTTGATTTAGTACTAAATATATTTTGATATTTTGTTGTGTGAAAAATTACTAATGACATTTGATGAATGTGTTTGATAGCATATCATTCCATTGGAAATTAGGGGGGATTCATGTCTTACCGTTGACTTAAGGAATGCCATAAGTCGATTATCAACATTTACAAGGTACGTGGTATGAAATGTTCATGTGTGAGAGACATAGAGATATTATATTCCATTTTAATTTTTCACTAAAGGTTCATACTAATTTACTATTCTTATATTAGGTGGGTAACCTACAAGGAGATCCATGAATGTAAAGTAACAAAATGGAAGAAGGAAATTTTAGAAATTGTATGTGTATTTGAGAAGGACCTCCCTACAAGTTTCATGGACCTACGAGTCCATTTACTTATACACCTAGTCGATGACATTGAATTGGCGGGTGTCGTATCAACAAGGTGGATTTTTTTCTTTGAGAGGTATATGAAAACTCTAAAAAATATGTTCGACAAAAGGCACATCCATAGGGTTGTATGGTTGAAGGGTATGTATTGAATGAAGCATTTTTCTTCCTATGTGAATTCCTTGGTAAGGATTTTGAAGATGGGCCACGCTTATGGGATGAATAACAAGCATCATATATTATTGATGGAGAAAAACCACAATCTAATGGTGTTGAAGTAGAAATTAGGAAGTAAATTCATGATCATTAATGTGGTTGTTTTCCTTGCAATCATTAATTTGCTCTGTAATTTATTTTTCAAATTAACTGAATAACATTTGGAGTTTGAAATAAACATGTTGACATGTAATAGGTGTAGACAAAAGTGCAATACTCAACAATTTCATTATGTACCACATGGGATTTATGAACAAATGGATTGATTTGTATGATAAAAAGAGAGAATAAGTGTTAGAAGCAAGGAGACAGTTTAAGAGATCCAACCTAAGGAACACTCCACTTCCCAGTGATCTGCTTGGGGAATGGGGAAAATATTGCACTCTAGAATGGGTTACTGAACAAATTCAAAATCAAATAGAAGATGCATGTATAGATTCAAATATAACAAAAGATGAAATCAACATGTGTAGAGGATGTGAATGAAAGGTACAGTTGGAATTTTACAAAATGTTGTTTCCTTACAATTTTGACACTATTAACTCTTTTAATATTCTTCATTATATTTGTTTTCACTGAAATAAATGTTCTTTCATAGACAAGGAAATGTCCTGCAATATGGGCATATGGACGAAATTATCATGTAGAAAGTGTATATGTAAAGAGACAATCCTTTGATTGTGGAATCATGGTTTATTTCAAGAAATCTAGTCGAGCAAGCTCAAAAGATAATAATATTATTGAAGGGAATCTACAATATGTTGGAAAAATCCAAGAAATTATTGAGTTGGATTACCGCTCTTTCAAATGTTGTATTTTTAAGTGTAGATGGTATGAAGCATTTGAGAGGACACAAAGACATGATACCCATAATGGATTGTTTTCTATAGATTCCTCGAGGTTCCTACCAAAGGATACAGAGCCTTATGTTCTACCAATTCATTGTGAGCAGGTATTTATTTAACTCAAATAAGAAGCAATAGTGATCATTAATCTATTTATTCATAGTTTATTTGTGATAATATATGTGTTTATTAATAAAGAAAAGTGTTATAATATATTTCTAATATATGTATGTCGTTCATGTGCATGTATTTTTCTATGAAGATATTTTGGACCCGAAATGGATATTTGTCATACATTATGATCCAAGATTAAGGCATGTATTTGACGATGCATTAGTGGATATTGAGAAAAACAATGGTGTCTAACAAAATGAGAGAGAGGGATTAGAGAACATCGAAGAAATTAACTTCCATGATGATGTTGAAGATGGTTATGTTCAGGCACAAGAAGACAACAATCCAGAGTTATATGATTTTATGGAGGACAACAATATGGATGGTATAGAAAATGATGATCCAAATTATACATTTGGAAAAAATATAGATGGTCTACAGTAAAATTTCAATGATGATGAAGATGATGTAGATCAAGAAGAGGATGATGATAATATTAAATACTTGAAAGAACATATGAACATTGACAATGATAAACTGGATGACATTGTTGCAAACAATAATGCTAATGACCAAGACTTCTAAATTTTCATAATTATTTGTAATCTAGTTTTTAAAATGTTGATTCTTATGGCCCAAAATTTCATGAAATGCTTTAGTATTATTTCCGACGATACAAATTAGCTTTTGCAATATCCTTAAAGTGTTCAATCTTTTCTATGAATTTTTGGAAAAAAAATTAGGATTACTTATATAAGAGTTAGCATGGTTAGTGGTCATTTATTGGCGATTGTTAAAAAATATAATTAAATATATTGTATATGTAAATCAATGTAAATTCATACAATTGGGATAATTAATGTATCCAAGATTTATTCATTAATTTATATTTTAAAACAAATTGAAATATTTCACTAAGCCTAAACCTAAGACCTTAACCTTTATACCATCTAACCCCTAACCCCTTGAAACATGGACGATCTTGAAGATTATGTGGGGACATCAGAAATCCTTTAGTCTTGAAACCCTCCCATACCATCAAGCAACATGTGCCTAGTATAACCATGTCAAATTTCGACGCATACAGACATAGTTTGGAGAAATTTCAACGTTGGCCTCATTCACTAGTAGCCATGTAGGGTCGATTGATGTCATTACGCCCTTCACCCAATATAATCCCTAACCCATTAACAATTAAACCACTTGAATGTTGGAGCCTATAAAATTCTTTTGGGTTGTCTCAACTTAATAGAATCACAATTTATTAATCATCTCGAAGAATGCCACAAGAAACAGACAAATAAATGGAAATTGGCATCTTCATTAGGTTTCGTTGTAAAGATGGGTATGTTAGGTTTGATCTCTGTTGGCATGGATGGAGAAATTGGGTCATGATGAATATGATGATGATGATGATGATGATGATGATGATGATGATGATGATGATGATGATGGCAATGATGAAGGGAATGATGTCCCTAATTCTTAAAAACCTTCCATACTATAAAGGTATGCGCTCAATGTAAACATGTAAAATTACAACGTATACAGTCACATTTTGAAGAAAATTCAACATTGGCCCCATTCACTGCTCACTGTGCGGGATCGGTGGATGACATTGGAGATGGGAATGTTCAAAGTTCCAAGACATTTAAAGATAGTTCCGAAAAATATTCTATAGAATTGAATGACGAATGATGACAATGAATGTTGATGCAAACATGGACAATCTCGAATATTATGTGGGGAAATAAGACATACTTGAGTATTGAAACCCTCCCATACCATGAAGGCATGTGTCTAATCTAAACACATCAAATTGTGATGTATACATGCACATATTGAATAAATTTAAACATTGGCCCCATTCACTTCTCACTATATGGGGTCCATGCATGACATTTGTGATGGGTGTATTGGAAGCTCAATGTCAAATTTGAAGATAGTTCCGACAACGATTCTATAGAGGGGAATGACGAATGATGACAATAAGATGTGCATGATGAATTTTGATGCGAATGTGGATGATCTCAAAGATTATTGGGGGACATAAATATACATCCTTGAGTCTTTAAACCCTCCCATATTGTCAAGGCATGTGTCTAGTCTAACCATGTAAAATTTCGATGCATACAGGAACATATTGAAGAAATTTCAACGTTGGCCCCATTCATTCCTCACTATGTGGGGTTGGTGCATGACATTTGTGGTGGGTGAATTGGAAGTTCCATGAAATTTCAAGAGAGTTCCAACAAAGATTCTAGAGATGTCAACGACAAATGATGAAAATGAGACGTCCATTATGAACGTTGATGCAAACATGGACGATCTCAAATATTATTTGGGGACATCAAACATCCTTGAGTCTTGAAACCCTGCCATACTGTCAAGGCATGTGTCTAGTCTAACCATGTTGAATTTCGACGCATACAAACATAGTTTGAAGGAATTTCAATGTTGGCCCCATTCATTTCTCATTGTGCGAGTTCGATGAAAGATGAAATTTGTGATGGGTGTATTGGAAGTGCCATGACATTTCAAGAGAGTTCTAACAAAGATTCTATAGATGGAAATGACAAATTATGACAATGAGACATCCATTATATTGAACGTTGATGCAAACATGGAAAATCTCAAATATTGTGTGGGGACATCAAATGTCCTTAAGTCTCGAAACCCTCCCATACCATCAAGGCATGGGTCTAGTATAACCATGTCAAATTTTGATGCATACTGGTATAGATTGAAGAAATTTCAACATTGGCCCCATTCACTACACACTATGTGGGGTCGGTGCATGACATTTGCGATGGGTGTATTGGAAGTTCGATGTCAAATTTCAAGATAGTTTCGACAACGATTCTATAGAAGGGAATGACGAATGATGACCATGAGACATGCATGACAAACTTTGATGCAAATGTGGATGATCTCAAATATTATGTGGGGACACCAATATACATTCTTGAGTCTTGAAACCCTCCCATACCGTCAAGGGATGTGTCTAGTCTAACCATGCCAAATTTCGACGCATACATGCACATATTGAAGAAATTTCAATGTTGGCCTCATTCACTGCTCACTATGCAGGGTCGGTGCATGACATTTGTGGTGGGTGAATTGGAAGTTCCAAGACATTTCAAGAGAGTTCCAACAAATATTCTACAGATGACAACGATGAATGATGAAAATGATACGTTCATTATGAACGTTGATGAAAACATGGACGATATCAAATATTATGTGGGGACATTAGACATCCCTGAGTCTTGAAACCCTCCCATACCATCAAGGCATGTGTCTATTCTAACCATGTTGAATTTCTATGCATAGAGGCACAATTTCAAGAAATTTCAACATTGGCCCCATTCACTGCTCACTGTCTGAGGTCGATGCAAGATGAAATTTGTGATGGTTGTATTGGAAGTACCATGACATTTCAAGAGAGTTCCGAAAAAGATTATATAGATGGAAATGAAAAATGATGATAATGAGACATCCATTATATTGAACATTGATGTAAACATGGACGATATTATATATTATGCGGGGACATAAAAAATCCTTAAGTCTCGAAATACTCCCATACCATCAAGGAAACTATCTAGTCCAACCATGTCAAATTTCGACGCATACGGGCACATATTGAAAACGTTTCAACGTTGGCCCCATTTATTTCTCATTGTGCGGGGTCGGTGGAAGAAATTTATGATGGGTGTATTTGAAGTGGCATGTCAAATTTCAAGATAGTTCTGACAAAGATTCCATAGAAAGGAATGATGAACGTTGACAATGAGACGTGCATGATGAATCTTGATGCAAATTTGGATGATCTCAAAGATTATGTGGGGACATCATACATCCTTGAGTCTTGAAACCCTCCCATACTGTCAATGCATGTGTCTAGTATAACCATGTCAAATTTCAATGCATATAGGAACATATTGAAGAAATTTCAATGTTGGCCCCATTCACTGCTCACTATGCGGGGTCGGTGCATGACATTTGTGGTAGGTGAATTGAAAGTTCCATGACATTTCAAAAGAGTTCCAACAAATATTCTATATATGGAAATGATGAATGATGACAATGAGATGTCCATTATGAACGTTGATGCAAACATGGACGATCTCAAAGATTATGTGGGGACATCAAACATCCTTGAGTCTTGAAACCCTCCCATACTGTCAAGGCATGTGTTTAGTCTAACCATGTCAAATTTCGATGCATAAATGCACAGTTTGAAGAAATTTCAACATTGGCCCCATTCACTGCTCATTATACGAGGTCGATGCAAGAAGACATTGGTGACAGTGAGATATCTGAAAAAGATTCTATAGATGGAAAAAATGAATGATGACAATGACACATCCATTACATTGACTGTTGATGAAAACATGGACGATCTCAAATATTATGCGGGGAAATCAAACATCCTTAAGTCTTGAAACCCTCACATACCATCAAGGAAACGATCTAGTCTAACCATGTCAAATTTCGACACATACGGGCATAGATTGGAAAAAATTCAATGTTGGCCCCATTCATTGCTCACTGTGCGAGTTTAGTGGAAGAAATTTTCGATGGGTGTATTGGAAGGTCCATTTCAAATTTCACTTTGTTCTGACAATGATTATATAGAAGGGAATGATGAATGATGACAATGAGATGTGAATGATGAACGTTGATGCAAATGTGGATGATCTCAAAGATTATGTGGGGACATTATACATCCTTTAGACTTGAAACCCTCCCATACCATCAAGGCATGCGTCTAGTCTAACCATGTCAAATTTTGATGCATACAAGTACATATTGAACAAATTTCATCGTTGGCCCCATTCACTTCTCACTACGCGGGGTGGGTGCATGGCATTTGTGGTGGGTGAATTGGAAGTTCCATGACATTTCAAGAGTTCCAACAAAGATTCTACAGATGGAAATGATGAATGATGACAATCATATGTTCATTATGAACGTCGATGCAAACATGGACGATCTCAAAGATTATGTGGGGAAATCAAACATCCTTGATTCTTGAATCCCTCCCATACCGTCAACACATGTTTCTAGTCTAACCATGTCAAATTTCGATGCATACAAGAACAAACTGAAGAAATCTCAACATTGGCCCCATTCACTGCTCACTGTGAGGGGTTGATGGAAGACAATATTTGTGATGGGTGTATTGGAATTTCCATGGCATTTAAAGAGATCAGTTTCGACAAAGATTATACATATGGAAATGATGGATGATGATAATGAGACATGGAATATATCAATGATTATGTGTAGGGTCGATGGATGTCATTAATCCCTTGACCATATATAATCCCTAATCAATTAACCATTAAACTACCTAACCCTTAAGCCCCCAAATCCATTAGCCATTGACCCTTAATCCATTAAACTGTAACCCCTAACACCTTAACCCTTAATCCCTTAAAAGGTAACCCCTAATCCCTTAACCCTTAATCCCTAGACCCCAAATCCCTAAATCACCTAATCCCTAAAGCCCCTATCCACTTAACACCCAAAAACTCAACAAAATTACTATTTAGGCACCTTAGGAGTTAAATTGAAAGCTAAACTAGAAGCTAAACTGTAAGCTACACTAGGCGCTAATTGGGGCGCTAAATAGGGAGCTAACTTAGGTGCTAACTTGGGCGTTAAATAGGGCGCTAAACTAGGCGCTAATGGTGCCTAGTTTAGCGCCCACTTATGTTGCTCAACTCAAATAACACCATAAATAATGCCCTCCCGATAAATAGCGCCAAATTTAGAAAAATATTGGAGAAAAATACATTAAAACAACCAGTGGAAACAAAAAATGGATCTAAAAAGGGAGCTAATCACAGTGATTTGTTGTAGTGTGTTTTGGGTAGTTTGGTGTATCAACCTTTCGGGGGTTTAAATTTGGCATACGATCTTCGTTTGGGGTGCACGATAGATCGTTGGAAAGGCATCGTTGAGGAGATTCATTTTTGGGGATTAATCATATAATTTGGCTCTCATTGAGGTGCTCAATCTGAAAAATACTTCATTTATCCCTTCAAAATGGACCCAGAAGTTTAGGAACCAAAAAACTGCTAAAAATAGTAAGTTTCCAGAAAAATGTTTTGAGCCAGTTGGAATAGGTGAGTGGTCACCGATATCCACCTGGATCAGTCTTCCCTCCTTAGGAAGCAATGGTATCCATTTCATTGAGTTCCTAGGGGAGAGGGGGAAGCGTTCGTTGAATCTGGACCTTGGTGAGTTTCTTTCCTTGTTGGAGAAGTTGCACTACTTGGTTTGTGGGAGGTTGTCGAGAATTTGATGAGATGACTGTGTGCAGAAGGAATCTTTGTGATTTTCTTCAATATTTTCGACCTGCTTCTATTGGATAGAAAGTGCTTGGATTGAGGCCACATTGGTTGCAGTGTCCTTCTCTTCAACTTTTGAACAAATTATGAAGAAGTTGAATTTTGTAGTATGAGATACTAACTTGCAACACTATTTAGCTGGGATAGTAGTCGGAACTACCTCTGGTATCCTGTAGAGATGACCCCCCATAGTAACAATGACACTATGGGGTTGATATTTGTAATGATCCCAAGCCATTATGCAAGGATCATCACTGTTTTGGTGTCTTTTTAAATTTTTTTCTGAGTGAGGTATTTCGTTAAACACTTTACTGATCTACCTTTTAGATGTGTTTATATGTGTGTATGCAGAAAATAACAGAAAGAGATAACCATGGAACATACCTCAACCATATGCAATAAGATAGACAAGCCAAAACATCTCAATTCTTCTTTATTCATAAAATAGAGAAACCTGCTACAATGAAGATGCCGATCTGGAATGCTCAACAGATGGCCAAGAAGATAGAAAATAGATAAGAGCTGCTACAAAATGATCCCACTAATACAAAAGATGCCTCCAAAGGATGAATGAGAAATGAAGATCAATACAAGCAGATCTGAATGCCAAACTCTCCAGCTGAAGAATGCCACGCTCCAATAGAAGGCTAAAACCCTCAATAACTCGGCCCTGCTGCCAAAAGTGTCCAATCACCCTAATAAATATGCCAACTGATAGATCGGGTGATGGTGAGAAAAACCTAGGTGACTGAATCTCCAAGATCCCTCTCAATCTTAGTAGATCTGAAATCCCCCACTGAATGGTGCACCCCACTGGATGACTGAAACCCTAGATAATTCAGCCCTGCTGCCAAAAGTGTCCAATCACCCTAATGAATATGCCAACTGATAGATCGGGTGATGGTAAAAACAACCCAGGTGACCGAATCTCCAAGATCCCTCTCAATCTCTGTAGATCTGAAATCCCCCACTGAATGGTGCGCCCCATTGGATGACTGAAACCCTAGATAATTTGGTCCTGCTGAAGGAGGCCTCCAAATGCTCTAAAAATCTCTAGAAATATAGATCGGTACACTGCAAGTCACTAGTTAAAGTCTCAGGGTCAGATCTAAAGTGTAACCCCTCCAAACGGACTAGATCTGGATCTCAAAAATGCCCTCCTCTTCAATTCACCCCATTGTTCAAGAAATAATCTGAGCCATAAAACTGTCTCAGAAAGCAATAGATCTGATGTCCAAGGCCCTGCAATGAAAACCCAAGTGATAGAATCCTCAACGGCCCTACCAATATCCTACAACGAATCTCTCTCCAAAGATGGTGCACCCCTCTTGTTGGAATCCCTCAACTGGTGCGCCCTCTCTCTATCTGCACATGAAACTGATGTAGAATCCTCCTACAACTAAGTAGATATGGAACTAGAATGGTGTGGGAGAGTATTGCATCTCCGAGACCAAGCTTGGGACAAGATAGGTGGAATCTTTCACCACCGAATCATCCTCTAGGGTTTGTTATGTCAAAATATCAAAACCCCCAATATTGGGCTCACTAGCTAGAAGCCAGAAATCAAAATAAGATCATACATGAATGAATGAGAAGAGGACCTTGCCTTTCCTTTATACTTTTTGGCTCACCTTGTCCCTCCAAAGTGACTTTCATTTTATTAA
>ML827265.1:49684-61899 GCA_009831015.1 Picea engelmannii | reverse complement strand
GTAATGTGCCCAAAATGACCTCTTCAGTGAATTCCATTGACTTATAGCTCAAAATAGTCAAAATCATGGAAATCGTCGGAATGCAACGAAACCAAAGCCAACCTGTGTGGAATGGCTCATAATGATGTAATATGATCATCAATTCAATATGGACCCCATAATGCCTCTCAAATACCCCTATACTTGCTCTAGCATCCATCTGGCTACTCTGGTCATCATAAATCTCTGCCCTGTGATGATGTCCCAAAGTGGGGACATTACAAGATTCATAGATAGCATGGCACTTCCACATACATGTTTGGCGTAAAATAATATCACATAAATATAGTGGGGAAACATCACATAATACCTCATCCTTTAAGGGATGGATGTAGCATGAAAATTGACACTTTTGGTTGACACAAAGATCTTGTCCCTGGCGAAGCCACACGATGTTGTATGGTTGCGGGTGTGGTGATGTCAACAATCCCAACTGTTTGATGAACTCTACTAAGATGAGGTTTTTCTCGCTTCTGATATCAATAGTGAAATGCAACAGGGTCCCCTTCACCCACATATGTGAATGGAAGAGGAAATCCCCCTCTTTAGGATCTGGTGGTTCTTCTGGTTGAATTGTTGCAGTCATGATAGTAGAAGTGGGGTGTGCATCGTTTATCTTCCTTCTCCCATTATTTTCTGAATCAGATTTTGAATCTGTGTTCAGATCATTTTCCTTGATCTTGTCCACCAATGATTTTTTTGAGTGACATTCATCAGTGGTGTGCCATGGGATTTTTGGAAATCGCATGACTTTCCAAAGTCCTTCTTCATCTTTTCGTGACCATTATTTTCATGTGGCTTGGATTGGTTTTTGGGAGGCTGTTTTCTAGTGTCATATTTATCATAATTTGGTGGTTGTGGATTTGCAAACCCAAACTCCCATTTGTTCTGGTGCCTAAATTTCTAATTGATTTTGACAACATATCAATAGGAATCTCTGAGCGATGATATGTCCATAAAATCCATTTTAGTTTGGATGTACTTGTGTAGAGCCCCATGATATTTCAAAACCAAATGTCACTCGAAATATTTGATAGCTAGCTTGGTGCATGAGGTATGGAATATATTGGTGAACTTTGGCACTACTTGGAACCCCTCTCTTGAAACAACATGGTCCATCTCATGTACTGGTCATCATAGTTACCAACAAGGTAATATTGTTCCTTGATCACATCCACAAAAAAATCCCAAGTGGGCTCGACCCCAGATATTCTAGACTCCTCTGTAGAACTTTGCTCCCAGTAAGTATCCCACCAATGTTTGACATGGGGGAGAGCTTTAAGGAGTGGGAATGTGATCTTTTCCCTGTCAGAAAAATTGTGAATAGAGAAATAACCTTCTAGGAGATATAACCATTTTTCTAGGGCATCTACATCTATCTTTCCTTAGCGTACGGGAATATCAAAATTAACTTGAAACTTGAAAAGGGGGGTGCCTAAAAAGTGGTTGCTTGATGAAGACATGCTAGTTGTTATTGACAGCCATTGAAGGATGTGGGAAAAAGTCTCCATCATTTCATCCCTTTGTCGTGTGAGAGCTTGCTCAAGCAACAAATTAATAGAATCATCTTCTTTGTCTTTTTTCTTTTATTCCTCCATGGAGGGTTTCTTGTGCATGTGAGAGAGATTTTCCTCAAGAGAGAAAAGCTCGAGACCCAACTTGCTATACTCAGACCTTGTCAGGGACATGCAATGAAGACAAAACGATCAAGAGCAACCTACTTTGATACCACTGATCCAGATTATTTTCGGCACAAAATGAGAGTGGAGATATAATAAAGAAAATGTACAGATATATATCAAATATCCATTAATATAATATATATTTATACTAGATATAACCATAAAAATAAATATACAATAATACACAATTTCTATTAATGAGCGAAATGTACAAAACAATTGAAATATAGAGTGAAAGACTCGCTAGAATGGTGGAAGCTTATCTCTGAGAAGAGATGTGACAGCTACTCGCATTCACAAGAAGATGATCATTAAAATGAGGCTCCAAAGGCATTTTTAACATAAATAAAATCCAAAACCCTCACCCTGGAATATGAAAAGCCAACAATTTTTTGGACCCCGTTTTGGGTAGTTTGGTGTATCAACTTCCCGAGGGCATATCTTTGGCATAAGATCTCCGTTTGGGGAACATGATAGCTCGTTGAAAAGGTATTGTCGAGGAGATTCATTTTGGGGGCTCAATAAGAACCTAAGGTTATAATGAGGTGCTTGATCGCGAAAAAAAATATCATTTAGACCCTCAAAATGGCCCTCGAAGTTTAGGAATCGAAAAACTACTAAAAATAGTAAGTTGCCAGAAAATTGTTTTGAGCCAGTTGGAATAGGTGGGTGGCCACCAATATCCACGTAGATCAATCCTATTTCCTTAGGAAGAAATGGTCTCCATTGAGTTGAGTTCTGAGGGGAGAGGATGAAGCATTTGCTAAATCTGGACCTTGGTGAGTTGTTTTCCTTGCTGGAGAAGTTGCACTTCTTTGTTTGTGGGAGATTGTCGAGAACCTGATGAGATGACTATGTGCAGAAGCAATATTTTTTCTTTGCTTCAATATTTTTGACCTGCTTCTGTTGGATAGAAGGTGGTTGGACTATGGCTGCAGTGGTTGCAGTTTCCTTCTTTTCACCTTTTAAACAGATTGTGAAGAAGCTGAATTTTGTAGTATGCGATACTACCTTGCAACACTGTTTAGGTGGAACAATAGTTGAAACTACCTTTGGTATCCTGTAGAGATGACCCCTAGAGTAATAATGACACTACGAGGTTGAGACTCATAGATAACATGGTGCTTCCACATATATGGTTGGTCCAAAAGAACATCACAGACATATAGTGGGGAAACATCACATAATACCTCATGTTTGAAGGGTTGGATGTCGTATGACAATCGACACTACTAGCTGACAGGGAGATATCATCCTTGGATAAGACACCCGATATTGTATGGTTGTGGGTGTGTTGTTGTCAACAATCTAAACTGTTTAGCGACTTCTGTTGAGATGAGGATTTTCTGGCTTCCGCTATTAACAATGAAATTCGATGGGGTCCCCTTCACCCACATATGTGAATGGAAGAGGCGCTCCCCCTCTTTAGGATCTGTTGGTTGTTCTGGTTGAATTGTTTTGGTCACGACAATAATAGTGGGTTATGCGTTGATGATTTGTATTCTCCCATAAATTTCTGAATCAGATTATGAATCTGGGTTCAGATCATTTTCCTTGATCTCGGCCACCAAAGATTTTTTTGAGCGACATTCATTAATGTTGTGCCATGGGATTTTGTGGAAATTGCACCACTTTCGAGTGCCCTTCTTTGTCTTTCCGTGACCCTTCTTTTCCTATGGATTGGAATGTTTTTTGGGAGGATGTTTGATAGGGACGTATTTATCATACTTTGGTTGTTGTGGGTTTGCAGACCCGAACTCCCATTTGTTATGGTGCCTAAATTTTTTCTCAATTTTGACAACATATTGATAGGAAGTTCCCAACGATGAGATGTCTAGAAAATCCATTTGATTTTGGATGTACTTGTGTAGAGGCCCACAATATTTGAGAACCAAATGTTGCTCAAAATATTTGATACCCAACTTGGTGAGTAAGGTATGGAAGGTATTGGTGAAATATGGTACTTCTTGGCCCCTCTCTTAATGCAACATGGTCCATCTCGTGTATTGGTCATCATAGTTACCAACTAGGTAATATTATTCCTTGACCACATCCATAAAAAATCCCAAGTGGGCTCAGCCCCAGATTTTCCAGACTCCTCTATGGAACTTTGCCCCCAGTAAGTTTCCAGTCAATGCTTGACATGGGGGAGAGATTTAAAGAGTGTGGAGGTGATATTTTCCTTGTCAGAAAAATTGTGAACAGAGAAATAACCTTCCAGGGCGTCTGTATCTATCTATTTTCCTTGTCGAAAAAATTGTGAACAGAGAAATAACCTTCTAGGGCGTCTGTATCTATCTATTTTTCAAGTACGAGAATATCAAAATTAACTTGTACCTTGAAAGGTGATGTGCCTCAAAACTGGTTGCTTGATGAAGACTCACTGGTTGTTATCAACAGGCGTTGAAGGATGTGGGAAAATTTCTCCATCATTTCATCCCTTTGCCACATGAGAGATTTCTCCAACAACAAATTAATAGAATCATCTGCTCTATCATTTTTCTTTTCTTCCACCATGGAGGGTTTCTTGGGCTTGCCAGAGTGATCTTTTCTATACTCCGATACCACTGATATGGATTATTTTAGGCACGAAATGAGAGTAGAGATATAATAAAGAAAATGTACAGAGATATATCAAATATCCAATAATATAAGAGAGATTTATCAGAGATATAACCATAAACACAGAGATACAAGTTGAGATCAATTCTCTCTTCCGAAATTTCCCTCTCCTTTCTATTTTCCCAACTTCTTTTTTCCATTTATTTTCTTGCTTACCCTCATTCCCATTTTCTTTTCTCCCTTCTCTTTTCCCTCACTAGTTACTATACTTACCCTCATTCCCATTTTCTTTTCTCCCTTCTCTTTTCCCTTTCTAGTTACTATACTTATTTGCGTTTCAAAAATCGATGGGTTTGTGGGTTGGTGGACTCACGGGTCTTCACCTCCATTCATGTTCCCACATCATGAGTCCGATCGACCACTTTGTTATAATGCACTTAACCATTTTTTTCAAATTGCGGGTTCACGGGTTCAAGATTTCATATTCCAAGTTCCGCGATATCCATTTTGCACACAAAGAACCATGATATACATTATGACCGTTAGACTTGTCGCAGGTACCGATCTCCTAAGTATCTCATTTCTCTTGTATTGAGTCTGATCAACCATAGTGAAACACTTATCCTATTTTTTATCTTTCGCAACCATGTGTTTTCAGGTTCCCCTGTTGGCGAATTCACAAAAGGTCCCAAATTCAAATTTCTATTGTCTATCCTTGCTACCTTCGTGATTTCCCCAATACACATGTAGTATGGTATAGTGATAATAACTGATCATGCGGGTTCTGTAAATATTGTCATTAATAAGCGAAGGGCTCAAGGATATTTTCCATTAAATTGCATTAAAGCATGATTTGCCAAAGGTTATATTCTTGTTATATCTCTCAAAGCATTCATTTCAAGTATTATCTAGTTGAAACAACACTCTCATCAACCTATGGAAAAAAAAATTATGTGGTGATACTTTGACTATTTTTGGGCGTGAAGATAAGAAATTTCAGTGGTCCAGAGCGTATTCATACTATTCATATCCTCCTGCTAAAAAAGAAGTGATCCAGACATCCAAAATTGCTCGCGCAGGGTGTGTCCCTGAGGTATTTGATTGCAAATAACTGGTTTCATGGTGCATTGAGAAATACATACCGAGTCAATGGATTATTCAACTTTAAGACCATTCCTCCATCTCTCTTTCACCCCAAGGGTTTCGTAAGATGTTGAAGCTCCCTGAGCCAACACTTACCTTCAAAGGAGAGGATTGCAGGGATTTCCTGACATGAAAATGGCCTGGACCTCTTTTATGAGTTCTTAGAGAATCCTGCGGTTGTCCCAGAAGACATTACCAGGATTTAGGTCGACTCATTTAAAAACCCCTTTCAAGAAATCACTTGGTTGTTTATCAGGCTGACAGGCCAAGAAAGCACCACCACCATTTTCTGCATGATTATTTGTATTTTATATTTTACAGTTAAAGACAAATCCATCTTCGATTGGGGAAAATTGTTTTCCATTTAAATCTCCTCCCAATTGTCATAGTACAAAAGTGACAAGAAATTCTTTATGCCTTCTTATTTGGTGTTTGTGATAGCATATTGCTGCCAATTTCCAAAATTGTCTATCTGTAAGAGGGTGAACTATGAGGTTGATCCAATTATCTTCTGGTATCAAGAATTGTAGAGACACAAGACTTCCTTTCATTTTTACGAAGTTTACAATGATTTCATTTCATTTTTCAAAGGATTGTTGTTTGGTAAAAATACCCCCTGGATATCAGACCAGGAAAATAAATTCTTGGAGAAAAAAGGGAAGTTAGAGAGGATGGAAAATCACAGTGTTATTAGGATCTTCTGTTCCAAGGAAAATCCCTCTTTTCTTCCATACCATGTATTTGATAATATGTTTATTATGGAAGTGGCACGACAATATAATTTCTAGTTGCACTTTTTCCATGAGAAATGGAAAAATCAATTCATACCCTAGCCTTGGAAAATTGGAGACTTCATATTCAAGAATATAAACAAAACTGATGAGTTTGCGAATCACTTCCACAATGTAAATTTGAAGTATTTTGAAAAGATAAAGGGGTTTGACCCTAACAAAATTTTTGTGGAACACATGTTGGCAGTAGGATTTGGAAAATCATTCATTCATACTATCCCGAGTGAAGAAGAAGATAACAACTTAGGCGCTCCTGCTCACAATGTTGGTGACTTGGAAATAATACTTAGTACTAATTAGTTTTACAAGCAGAAAATAAAGGGTCCCAGTGAGAAGAGCACTCAGCCTCCCGTTGTTACTCCTAAAACTACCACATCTCAAAGAAATGCTCCAATGGCCCACCCAACTAGGAAAGTTACCAACGATGGTTCAAGCAACAGAGGAGAAAACAATCCCCCTTTCGAGAAAGATTGAGAGCTCGCACAAGCTTCCTTTGAGAAAGAAGAGGAAGAATGTTGGGCAAGAGGAAAAATACTATCACATAGAAAATGAAATCAACAACTTCTCTCTTGAAGGCATCGAGCTCGAGGCAAAGATCTAGAAGACGTTTCTCACCATTGATTAGCCAGAAAATTTGACCCACCAAAATTCATCATTATATATCATTGAGAATGAGACCTTCAATGAAGAAGAGTCATTTTCTTTCTAGAGTGTTGTCTTTGATAAGGAATCCAAAAAATTGATTATTAAAAAAGGTGATATGAAGAATAAGAAAGGAAAATTGCATTCAGAGGTTGAACTAAAAGATATGCGGCCTTCCCATATTTCTTAAATTCACAGAGCAACTAGGGATTCTCTGGATGACTCCATTGGTGATCTAGAAGCAGAAAACACGAAAGTGAAAGAAAGGATCAAGAAACTGGAAGATGCCTTAATGCCTCTTCCACTTCTTACCAGTCCTTTGTCAATAGTCAGAGCCACCACACCCACTGTTAAATTGAAAGGATCGTCAATCCTACTTACATTATCCATGAGATATGCAGAAAGAAATATTAAGAAAATAATTTCATTGATCACAGAGGCATGGGAAGTTTCGAGAAACATTATTTCTTTTGGCTCGAGGGTGGATGCCTTCCATGAATATTTGCAAGCCGACCTTAGAAATGAAGAAGGCTTTTACATTGATGTTGTATTACCCTTTGGAAACAAATTCTCTAACATGATGGAACTAAGGAGAAGAGAGGAGGATCTACCCTCCCCAAGTCGGATAAAACAGTTAAACGCGTGCAAGGAAGGAAAGATTAAAAATTTGAATAATATTGTTCAAGCATGCAACCAAGCTATATCAAAGAGGAAAGAACTATTCAAGAGGCTCACGGAGATAGGCCTAGCTGAAGGTACTAACAAAGTACAATACCCAAAATTAATTCTCAACTCAATGCTCCTAACAAAGAAATAATTTGATGAACAACTTGAGATATTTAAAGGGTTATTAGTTGAAATTTTTTATGGTGTACTTGAATATGATGAAGATGACATAGAAAATTGGCTAGTGGACTATTTCGTGAAGAATTAGGACATTGAGGAAGAATTACATGGTATTTCCCTTGATTATAGAGACTTGGAGGGCGAGCTATTCAACATCAAAATCTGTCATGAGATAAACGTGGCACCAATGAAAAATTATATTGAAGAATGGTTCAAGAAAGCAATAAAAAAATTGACTAACAACCTGGAAAGAAACAATTGAGACGGTTCCTATAACCATTAATGAAGACAATAAAAGGACCCCAACAAGCAAGTGAATACACGAGAGACCATCATAGTAAGTTTATGTTGATCACATATTTCTTTCTTTATCAATTCCTTCATCCCATTACTCTGCTTCTTTTACTAGAAAGATTTAACCAAGTCGGATAACTTCTCTTTTTCTTCTTTCGAGGTGTTTTTTTTATTTTACTTCCCATCATCCTCCTTCTACAAGATTAATTCTTTTTTATATTTGCTTATGGTCCATGGGAGCCCCAATCCCAGTCCTTAGGACAAGCACATTTTAAATTTCAAAGAATATGTCTCAGACTATCTATTTTTTAGAAATTTCAAGAGAGTTATTCCGGGATCAGTTTTGATTGTGCTTTGTAACTTTGAGTTTTGAGTATAAAGTTTTTGAGATTAATCTATCATTATATTTATTTGAGTTTCCCAGGTTTCCACTCTGTTAAAGTTCTCTTATGCATGTGGATCATCTTCTTTTATTTTTATGTGATAAAAAATCTTTAGTTTAACTATGATAGATGTGAGGAAATTTTGCTTATCTGTTTTAAATGTATGAAGTTTGCGGTTCCTGATCCTTTCTCAGGAAATTTTTTTTAAAAAGAAAACAAAACATTTTCCTTTTATCTTTCTTTGATTACCACGATGAATTTATGCAAAGTCCCATATTCTTAAGACCTAGAGTCCCAAGAAAATATTAAAGAAAAGAGGAGTACCAACTCTATAAAAACGCAGGGGGATTTACATCTTCGTGAGGTTGTCGTTTCGGTCCTAACAGATTCAAGCGTCAACATTTTTGGTGACCATACTAGGGAATGAACTGAAATTTGAAATATGATCTAAGAATTTTTTGAAAAATACATGAATTTGCCCAAGGTTGATCAACCCCACTTGAAAATTGGATTCAATAATCAGCGAAGCATTTTACATCAGCTATACAATATGGTAATAACAACAACTGTGACCTATGAAGAGTTAGAAATGTCCTGGAAAATTTTAGTCCAAGAAGAAGAAAGATAAATTATCCGGAGACAAAGAAGAGACAAACGAGAAGACTGAAGAAACCAAAGCCTGGCTAGAGAAAAATAAGGACAAGGATGAGATTGAAGCTGGACAAATATAAAGGACCCATTACCAGAAGTAAAAGAAATCAACTCTATATTCTAAGAAGTGAAAACCATAGTCCTGGAACCCCTCTTGATATGGCAGAAAGAAATGAACAACCACGAGAAGAACCTTACGAGGAGAGACAAGGAGGTGGAAGAGGTCCTGCAAGAAATCAAGAAAATCAAAGAAGAATAAGAGATTCCCCTTTAAATCTTCTAGGAGAGCAACATGATCTCCCTTTTCTCCTTGAGGGTACCTTGAAGGAATTTTATGGAGACAGAGAAATCGATGCAAAGAGGCACCTTCACTTATTTCTTGATGTTTTTTTTTATTTTTGCCGTGTTGAGTATGGTGATGTCATGGTAAGGTTATTTCTACAAACCTTATTAGGAAGAGCATATGAATGGTATATGACATTACCCAGTAGATCAATTCTCTCATTTAATGACCTCGAATTAATGTTCCTAACTATGTTCGCCCCTCCAATTGCTTATCATACCCTTCTCACCAATTTCACCCAAATTGGTTTGAGGAAGAATGAAAGAATACGAGATTTAAATCTCAAGTTCAATAAAACCTTGAGTAATATTCCAGAAGATAAAAGACCGAATGACCCAGTCGTACTTGGTTTTTATAATAATGCAATGCCCCCAAATGTGAAATATGCTATCAGAACATCCCAGATGGATACCTTGGAGGAAGTAATGCCTAAAGCCACAGAGATGGAATAAATTATGATTGAAATGGGCGTCGACCCCGACATTATACTGGGAAAAGTATAAAGAAAGATAGGAGGATTGAGTATTGATAATAAAGGAGCTTCCAGTTCAAGAAAGAATGAAGAATTCAAGCCATATCTGACCCAAAATCAAACAATTGGAGGAGGATTTTTCAAGGGAACCATACTAGATGTGAAGGTAGACCCTTTCAGCACAAGAAACCAAGCAAAGAAGTGAAATTGCAAAAATGAATAGAATTATAAAGAAAATGGAGAACGAGATAAACAGTCTAAGAAGGGGCGATAGCTATGTAGAAAATATGAGAATGTCGATCGCCAATCAAAGAAGGAGCCCTCCCCAAGAAAACAAAGTGAGGTTTGAAGACATCGATAATCCGCAAAGACCAAGGGTTTCCAGGAAGCCTACTCCCAATGCAACTATTATGGATGATGTATATGATGAGAAAATGGTTGAGCAAGATAATTATTATTCACCTGATGAAAATTATGAAACTGTACAAATGGACAGATGCGAGATGTCCATGTATATATTTGAAGAAGGTGACAGTGACCCTAACTCGCAAGAAAATGTCACCCATACAAGAGGATTTGTAAATAGATCCAAGAATAAGAATGCTTCTGAAAAAGAAAACCAAAACGATAATGAAAAAATGAATGAGAAAAGAGAAATTAAGAAAATGACATATAGCATTGGAAATAATAAGCAACACTTGATGTCAAACTCCAATCAAATGACATACAATGTTGTAGAGGACTTAAGAAAATTAAGGATAACTTTGTCTTTTACATAAGTGGTGAAAATTCCCCAACAAAAGAAAAACATTTTGAGATTTTTGGATGATATGTGTTAGCACTCTGTAATTTCCAAGGCCGAAGAAGAAATGAACAAAGGTAACCACAAAACCACTTTGGAGTCCAGGATCTAGCCCTCCTAAACTCAGAGAGGGATCTTTCTATTAGATTTATCTTTGTTTGTTGGAAATTTTAGGCTATTTATGATAGTACAGGGTTTGGTTTTTAAATTGGTTGGATGGAACAGGAAGGGAAGGCCATTGGGAAATGGAGTAAAAGAAACTTAGTTCAATCAAGGCAATATCTACAGGAAAAAACTTACAGGGCAAGATAGGCACCTTTGTTGGATTCTTGAGATTGTTGAGTGATATGACATAAAAGGTGAGGAAAGAGGATTGTACCAGAGAAATTAAGAATTCTGAAACTAAATCTCTAGTAGAAAACAAAAAAATGATTCAAAGCCAGAAACATAGTGTACTTTTAAACAAAATCTTCTCTTAATATTCTATTGAATAATTCAGGAAGAAACCAGGATGTAACAAGGAAAATATATTACGGAAGAGACACTTCACCAAATAGATATGCCACATGAATCTTCAAAATCTTGTCTTGTATTATTGGGATTTGATTAAAGGGGGATCTATGAACTGCTTTACAATATTGGTCCTATCCTACTAATGGGTCCCAACCCATAATACTTCGAAATGGGAAGTATTTATCAGTTGTTTACAAAGGATCCTGTCATAAATGAGCAAGATTTATTTTAAGAAAAATCTAAACAAACTATTAAAATCATAGAGGTTTGTTGAGATTCATTCATAGGTATAACACTGTTTTGATGGGATCTATGGGTGATCCGTGCCTTTGAATTCGATCTCTTTTCCATATGTTCTTTTGAATTTTTGCCTCTCAAAATTCTGAAAAATAGGGTCCAGTGATCTCTTCGAATATCTCAATCTCAGATAGTTGGGTAAAATATGGGGGATGTTTTTGTAGAACAACTTGTTTTGAGAAAAAATCTCTCTTGGTTTTATGAAATTCCTCTCCGTCTGTCCGAGATATGCTTTTTAAAAAGATGACTAAAACAGGAAACAAATAAATCCTGAAAATAGGCCCCGAAGATTTTCTCTATTATTCCAATCTGTGACACCTATAGAAAACATGAAAGATGTTATTTTTACTTGGTCTATGTTGAGAAAAGAACTCTTTTGGTTTCTCAAAATTCTCCTTGGTTATCTTGGAAATCTCCTCGGAAGATGACTGGTCAAAAATGGTTTTTGGAGGAGGAAAGTGGTTACGTATAGGATGACATGGGGACAAGTGTCAAATAAGATATGGGATGAGTGGATGTGTGAGTGTAAGTGGTAGGAAGAAGAGAAGTATAGGCGGAGAGGTGGACAATATCGAGGATAAGGGGACAGGTGGTGTGTGGGGAGAGGGGGAAAGTATGAGAGGGAGGTGACGTGACAGGCGAGAGGATACATGGTAGAATGAGTGGAGGATAGGTGTAAGCGGGGTGTAAGTAGTATCAAGTGGTGGTTTGGTAGGATTTCGGAGGGGGAGGGTAGGTGATAAGTATATTTGAGA
>ML827265.1:28838-49186 GCA_009831015.1 Picea engelmannii | reverse complement strand
TTAGGACAAAAACATGCGTTGGGTGGCGCTAAGCTAAATTGTTTCCACTTTACACCATAGTTTTATTTCCTAAGGCTACAAATATCCAAATTTCTCCAAACAAGGGGTGTTTTGACAACCCCCTTTCAAATTTTCCTTGAAATCATAATCACCGAAAAAATGGATATCAATCAACCTAATGATTATTCGATAAAATTATAAGACCCTAACAATCTGTCTGAAAAATTAGAAGTTGTTGTTACAAGTCCAAAACAAATCCAGAACCAATCAACCACCAAGTTGAGAGGTAAAATTCCCCCCTTTTATATTTCAATTGAAAATCATGATGTTGCACTTCATAATTGTTTAGTTGACACTAGTGTGACCAATAGTATCATGCCACTAGCAGTCATGGAGGCATTGGGCATGAACTGTACCAAATATTATGATACTGGTGAAAGTATATATGCAATTGATTCTATAAAAGTGCCAACTTATGGAGAAATCAAGTACTTTTATGCTTGGACAATGACGACCCCCCATATTATTATAGTTTTCTATATTATTGTGGTAGACCTTCCTTTGACATATGGAGTTGTTCTGGGAAGATATTGGTCATCCATGATTGATGGATATATAATGAACGATGGAAGTTGCATGATGTTGCCAAGAAAAGAAGGAGCAATGATTAAGGTGCCCCGTGAACCTAGGAAACCCTTCTCTTTCAAAAAGAAGGATAACGAGTTAATGGAAGATTATATAGACGCCGAGATTGGGAATTATGCTATCTTAGACATGGAAAATAGTGAAAGTCTA
This sequence comes from Picea engelmannii, assembly GCA_009831015.1. Taxonomy (NCBI): domain Eukaryota; kingdom Viridiplantae; phylum Streptophyta; class Pinopsida; order Pinales; family Pinaceae; genus Picea; species Picea engelmannii. The sequence continues at coordinate 48,391 of ML827265.1, read as the reverse complement.
GAGAAAGTTCAAGACACAGAGAATCATGAGTATCCATTTGAAGGTTATTGGAGGATGTCATTTGATGGAGCTTGTTCAAGCTCCGAGAGTGGAGTTGGAATTGTCCTTGTAAGTCCAGAAAATATTATGTATCCACATGCTATTAGAATTGAATTTGCATGTACTAATAATTAGGCAGAATATGAAGCTTTGATTCAGGGGATGATTCTTGCACAAGAAATGAAGATAGAACATCTAATTGTGACTGGTGACTCAGAGTTGGTGATTAATCAGACCATCCAAAGGTATAAAATCAAGAAGGAAAGACTCAAATTATATTTCAAAAGAGTTAACAAATTGATGGAATCTTTCATCTCTTTTAACATTTCTTTCATTCCAAGGGACAAGAATCAGGAGGAAGATTCATTGGCTCTAGCGGAATCATTGTCAAACCCATATGATATACAAAACAAAACATCTTTTCAAGTAGAAAGATTATTCCGACCTTCTGTACCTGATAACCTGGAATATTTGCAAGTGTTTGAGAATGATGAACAATTGGAATTTTTTTTGTTGAATGATTATGATGATGAAGACAATCACATGTATGCTTTCCTGAAAGATTATATTCAGTATGAGTCTCTTTTTACGAAAGATGATCATGCTAAGAGTCTCCTAGAAGAAATTTCACTACGAAAGGTGCAAGAAACAAGAAAGGTCAATGTTGGAATTGACAGTTCCCCAAAATATGTCAACTTGGGAGTTGATTGCACCATTGAGGAAGTTGATCATTATGTTGCATTTTTTAAAGAATATCTTGATGTGTTCACATGGACCTATGATGATTTGAAAGATTATGATAAAACAATATTTCAACATATCATTCCTTTGAGAGAAGAAGCAAAGTCAGTCAAGAAAAAAATAAGGATGATGAACCCGAAATTGAAACCTATGGTAAAGGTTGAATTGGAGAAATTAAATAAGTTCATAATAATATATCCCATTAGACATTCCAACTGGCTTTCAAACCCTGTGATAGTAAGAAAGAAGACCGGGGAAATCCATATGTGTGTAGATTTCACAGATCTTAACAAAGCAAGCATACATGATAATTATCCTTTACCTAACATGGAATTTCTCCTTGAGAAATTCATAGGATGAGCTTTCATGTCCATGTTCGATGGTTTTTCTGGATATAATCAATTCTTGGTTGCCGAGGAAGACATAGAAAAGAAAACATTCGTAAAACCTTGGGAGACATATGCATATTCTAGGATGCCCTTTGGTTTGAAGAATGTTGGAGCCACATTTCAAAGGGCCATGGATCATGCATTTAGTTGGTTGATAGGAAAATTCATGGAATATTATCAAGATGACTTGACAGTGCATTAAAAAACAAGGGGTGATCATATTCATCACTTGAGAAATTTTTTTGACATATGCAAATTATATGGTGTTTCTCTAAACCCAAACAAATGTTTATTCGTTGTAACTCAAGGTAAAATATTGGGTTATATTATATGCAAGGAAGGGATTTATATAGATCCAGAAAGAGTTAAAGCAATAAATGAACTCAATCCCCCATCATCTAATAAAGGAGTTCAATAATTTTTCAATAAGTTCAATTTTGTGTGAAGGCTTGTTCCTGACTATGCAAGTATTGTTAAGCCGATCAATTTATTGTTGAAAAAGGAGAAAAGGTTTGAATGGACAACGGATACTTAAGAAGCTTTCAATAATATCAAAAGAGAAATCACCATAACTCTAGTCCTCATTAGCCCAGATTTTCAAAGAGATTTCATCATTTATTTGTTCACTACAGAGACATTTGTTGCATCTGTTCTTACTCAGAGAAATACCAAGGGTGAAGAACTCCCAATCAGTTTCATGAGAAAAACCCTTCATGATTATGAATTAAGGTATTCAAAAATAGAAAAGCAAGCCTTGGCTCTTGTGAAAGCGGTGGTGCACTTTTGGACGTACATATTAAATTCCCATGTCATTGCTTATGTTCCATCATCGCCAGTGAAGATGATTTTGAATCAACAATTAAGAGAAGGAAAATGAGATAACTGGCTGGCAAATATCTAAGAATATAATATTGAAATTAACCTTTAAAGGCTGTCAAAGGACAAGGTTTATGTAATCTCATTGCAAATAGTGATTCTGTGGATGGAATGATTTCAATTTCCAATAGGAGAACCATTGGCCGATTCAGAATGGTATGGAGACATTGTATTCTATTTGAGGTCCGGGCAGTTTCTAGTCACCATGAACCCTAAAGAGTGAAGAACATTGAATATGAAGGAAAATAAATGTGTTGATTGTTGATATATTGTTCAGAAGGAACTATGGTGGTATATTACTGAGATGTGTTGACAAAAACAAATCCCAAGGACTAATGAGGGAATTCCAAGAAGGGGTATGTGGTGGACATTTTTCCCCTACAACCACTGCCCATAAGATAATAAGAGCTTGGTTTTATTGGCCATCAATTTTCAGAGACTCATATGCCACAATAAGGAAGTGTGTATCATGCTGGCATTTTTCATGGAAAATGAAGAGATCTGCGATGTTGTTACAACCTATAACTGTAAAAAACCATTCTCACAATGGGGACTCGATGTCATCGAGCCAATAAATCCAAAGTAAAGAAAAGGACATATGTATATTCTAACCGCTACAAATTATTTTACGAAGTGGCCAGAGGTAGTGGAATTAAAAAGGGTTGATTCTGAAGAGTTAATTAAGTTCCTCAAAGATAATATTTTGTCAATATTCGATGTCCCATATATATTTATCATTGATAATGGTTCGATTTTCATTGGTTCAAAATTTACAGAATTCTGTGGAGAATATGGAATTATCATGGGGAAATCATCAAACTATTATCCATAAGGGAATGGTCTTACATAATCTACAAATAAGACAATCATTCACATATTGAAGAAAACTATTGACAAGAACCAAAGGAATTGGAATTTGAAATTAATTGATGCGTTGTGGGCAAGCAGAATGACTCCAAAAGATAGCATTGGGATGTCCCCATATACATTAGTTTATGGGAAAGAAGAAAAAATGCCAAATAGCCTCGAACTCAATTCCTTGACTTTCATGGTTAATACAGAATATGCAAATGACATTTCACCTATCCAAAGGAGGATCAACTGGTTGTTGAAATTGGAGGAAGAACGAAGTAAGGCCCTGAATAGAACCTCTTAGAGACAACAAAGTATCAAAATATATTTTGACCAGAGTGCAACTGTAAATAATTTTCAGAAGGGAGAAATGGTGTTACTCTGGAACAAATCCAAGGATAAACCATCGATGCACACCAAATTCCAAGCACTCTGGATTGGACCATACATCATCGAAAAGATCCTGGGTTTTAATTCCTATATGCTCCAAGACATGAAAGATAAAATATTAATGTTTCCTATCAACGAGAAACATTTGAAAGGTTTCTTCACCTAAAACTTTCTCATTTTCCTTGTACATAAATTTATTTTTCAGTTTGTATATTCTTACCTTTGACTCCATAGCCCAATGAACGGAAGTGCTTGGTCATAAAGATTATGGATTCTTGACAACCCACAGGGGGTTATCATCCCACAGTTGGAGCCAATTCTTGAGATCAATTCCCATTTTCAAAATTTCTCTCCCCTTTCTATTTTCCATTTCTTTTCCCTCTTCTATACTTACCCTCATTCCCCTTTTATTTTCTCCCTTTTCTTTTCCCTTTCTAGTTACTATACTTAGTCGCGTTTTAAAAATTGGTCAGTTCACATGTTGGCAAACTCGCGGGTCTTCACCTCCATTCATGTTCCAATATCATGAGTCCAACTGACCACTTTGTTATAATGTACTTAACCATTTTTTGCAAACCATGGGTTCACAGGTTCAATCTTTCATATTCCGAGTTCCGCGATATCCATTTTGCCCCCAAAGACCTGTGATCTACATTATGACTGTCATACTTATCACAGCTACCAAGATCCTAAATATATCATTTCTCATGTATTGAGTCCGACCGATCGTAGTGCAACACTTATTTTATTTTCGATCGTTCACGAGTTCACAAAAAGGTCCCAAATTCAAATTGCTCATGTTCATCGCTGCCACCTTCGTGATTTTCCCAATACGCATTATTATGGTTTAATGTTAATAAATGATCTTGTAGGTTCTGTAAATATCGTCATCAATAAGCGAAGGGATTGAGGAGATTTTCCATTAAATTGCATTAAAGCACAATTTTACAAAGGTTATATTATTGTTATCTCTCTCAAAGGATTCATTTCAAGTATTATCTAGTTGAAAGAACACTCTCGTCAACTTATGGCAGCAACAACTCGACAACAGTTCTTCGATGATACTTTGAATATTTTTGGGCGTGAAGACCAGAACTTTCGGTGGTCTAGAGAGTATTCATACTATTCATCTCCTCCTACTAAAAAAGAAGTGATCTGGACATCTGGAATTGCTCGCGCAAGGTGTGTCCCTGAGGTATTCGAATGCAAAGAACTAGTTGCATGGTGCATTGAGAAATACATATCGAGTCAACATATTATTCAACTTCAAGAACATTCCCCCATCTCTCTTTCACTGTAAGTTCTTCGTAAGATGTTGAAGCTCCCTGAGACAACACTTACCTTCAAAGGACATGATGACAAGGGTTTCTTGAAAAGACATGACAATGGCCTAGACCTCTTGCCTGAGTTCTTGGAGAATCCCACAGCTGTCCCAAAAGAAATTACCAGGATTCAGGTCGACTCGTTTAAAAAATCCTTTCAGTAAATCACTTGGTTGTTTACTAGGGTGACAAGCTAAGAAAGCATCGTCACCATTTCCCGCATGATTCTTTATATTTGTATTTTATAGTTAAATAGAAATCTATCTTCGATTGAGGAAAACTAATTTCCATTGAAATCTTCTCCCAATTGTCACAGTACAAAAGAGACAAGAAATTATTTATGGTTTCTTATTTGGTTTTTGCGATAGAATATTGCTGTCAATTTCCAAAATTATCTATCTGTAAGAGGGTGAACTATGAGGTTGATCTAGTTACCTTCTGGTATCAAGCATTGTGGAGACACAAGACTTCCTTGCATTTTTATGAAGTTTACAATGATTTCATTTCAGTTTTCAAAGGACTATTGTTTGGTAAAAATACCCCGAGGATATTAGACTAGGAAAATAAATTCTTGGAGAAAAAGGGGATGTTAGAGCAGATGGAAAATCACAATGTTATCAGGATCTTATGTTCCAACAAAAATCTCTCTTTGCTTCCATACCATGTATTTGATAAGATGTTTATTATGGAAGTGACAAGGAAGTATAATTTATGGCTGCACTTTTTCCACGAGAAACATAAAAAGAAATTCATACCATTGCCTTGGAAAATTGGAGACTTCATATTCAGGAATATAAACAAAATTGATGAGTTTGCGAATCACTTCCATAATGTAAATCCGACGTATGTTGAAAAGATAAAGGGGTTTGACCCTAACATAATTTATATGGAACATATGTTGTCAGTAGGATTCAACAACTCATTCATTCATACTATTCTAAGTGAAGAACAAGATAACAACTTAGGCTCTCCTGCTCACAATGTTGGTGACTTGGAAACAATACTTAGTACTAATGAATTTTACAAGCAAAACATAAAAGGTCCCAGTGAGAAGAGCACCTAGTCTCCAGTTGTTTCTCCTAAAACTACCACATCTCGGAGCAATGCTCCAATGGCCCACTAAACTAGGAAAGTTACCAACATTCGTTCAAGTGGGGGAGGATAAAAGAACCCCTCTACGGGAAATATCGAGAGCTCGCACAAGCTTCCTCTGAGAAAGAAGAGGAAGAATGTTGTGCAAGAGGAAGAATAAAATCACATAGAAAATGACATCAACAACTTCTCTATTGAAGACATGGAGCTCGAGGTGGATATCGAGAAGATGTTTCCCACCATTGATCAACTAAGAATTCTGACCCTACAAAATTCATCATTAGAGATCATTGAGAATGAGACCTTCAATGAAGAAGAGTCATTTGCTTTCCAGATCGCTATATTTGACAAGAAATCCAAGAAATTGATTATTGAAAAAGGTGATATGAAGAATAAGAAAGGAAAATGGCATTCATAGGTTGACTTAAAAGATATGCGGCCTTCTAGGATTTCTAAAATTCACAGAGCAACCGAGGATGCTCTGGATGACTCCATTGGTGATCTAGAAGCAAAAAACATGAATTTGAAAGAAAGGATCAAGGAAATGGAAGGCGCCTTAATGCTTCTTGCACTTCTTTCCATTAATTTTTCAATAAACAGACCCACCACACCCGTTGTTAAATTGAAAGGATATTCAATCCTACTTACATTAGCCAAGATCTATGTAGAAAGAAATATTAATAAAAAAATTCCATTGACCACAGAGTCATGGGAAGTTTCGAGAAACATTGTTTATTTTGGCTCGAGGGCACATGCCTTCCATGAATATTTGCAAGCCGTCCTGAAATATGAAGAATGTTTTTACATTGATGTTGTATTACCCTTTGGAAACAAAGTCTCTAACATGATGGAACTAAGGAGAAGAGAGGAGGATTTGGCCTCCCCAAGTTAGATAAAACAGTGGAATGCGTGCTGGAAAGAAAAGATTAAAAATTTGAATAATATTGTTCAAGCATGTAACCAAGCTATATCAAAGAGGGAAGAATTATTCAAGAGGCTCAAGGAGATAGACCTAGCTAGAGGTACTAACGAAGTACAAGACCCCAAATTAATTCTCAACTCAATGTTCCTAACAAAGCAACAGTTTGATGAACAAGTTGAGATATTTAAAGGGTTATCAGTTGAAAAGTTTTATGGTATACTTGAATATGATGAATATGACATAGAAAATTGGCTAGTGGACTATTCCGTGAAGAATAAGGACATTGAGGAAGCATTACATGGTATTTCCCTTGATTTGAGAGACCTAGAGAGCGAGCTCTTCAACATCAAAATTCGTCATGAGATAAACGTGGCACCGATGAAATATTATATTAAATAATGGTTCAAGAAAGCAATCGACAAATTGACAAACGAGGGGTAAGAAACTGTTGAGACGGTTCCTATAACTGTTAATGAAGATAATGAAAGGACCCAAACAAGTAAGTGAAGACACGAGATACTATCATAGTAATTTTATGATGATCACATCTTTCTTTATTTATCAGTTCCTTCATCCAGTTACTTCGCTTCTTTTACTATAAATGTTTAATTGAAGTCTGATAACTTCTCTTTTTCTTCTTTGCAGGTATTGTTGTTCTTTTACTGCCCATCATCCTCCTTATACAAGATTAATTCTTGTTTATATTTTCTTTATGGTCTGTGGGATCCCCAATACTAGTCCTTAGGACAAACGCATTTTAAATTTCAAAGAATATGTAACAAACTATGTATTTTTTAGAAATTTCAAGAGAGTTATTCTAGGATCATTTTTTACTGTTCTTTGTAACTCTGAGTTATGAGTATAAAGTATTTTATATTGATCTATCATTATATTTATTTGAGCTGCCCAGGTGTCCACTATGTTAAAGTTATCTTATGCATGCAAATCATCTTCTTTTTATTTTTATGTGATCAGAAATCTTTAGTTTAACTATGATGGATGTGAGGAAATTTTTCTTATCTATTTTAAATGTATGAAGTGTGTGGTTCCTAGTTCTTTCTCAGGAACTTTCTTGAAAAAGAAAAGAAAACATTTTCCTTTTAGCTTTCTTGCAATATTTATATTTCTTTGATTACCACGACGAACTTCTACAAATTCCCATATTCTTAAGACTTAAAGTCCCAAGAAAATCTTAAAGAAAAGAGGAGTATCAACCTCTCTAAACACAGGGGGATTTACATCCTCGTGAGGTTTTCATTTTGGTCCTAACGGATTCAATTGTAAAAAATACAATAATACACAATTTCTATTAATGAGCAAAATGTACAAAACTATAGAAATACAGAGTGAAAGATTCGCTAGAATGGTGGCAACTTATCTTTGAGAAGAGATGTGATGGCTACTTACATTCACAAGAAGATGATCATTACAATGAGGCTTCAAATTCCTTTTTAACATAAATAAAATCCAAAACCCTAACCCTAGAAGATGAAAAGCCAACAATTTTGTGGACCCCATTTTGGGTAGTTTGGTGTATCAATTTCCCGGGGTCGTAACTTTGGCATACGATCTTCGTTTGGGGCACACGATAGCTAGTTGGAAAGGTATCTTCAAGGAAATAAATTTTGAGGGCTCAATCAAAGCCTTTGTCCATCGTTGAGGTGATCTATCCTGAAAAAAATTCATTGAGGCCCTCAAAATGGCCCCAGAAGTTTAGGAATCAAAAAACTTCTAAAAATAGTAAGTTGCCAGAAAATAGTTTTGAGCTTGTTGGAATAGGTGGTTGGCCACTGATATCCACCTGGACCAATCCTCCCTCCTTAGGAAGCATTGGTCTCCATTTCGTTTAATTCCTGGCGCAGAGGGGGAAGTATTTGCTGAATCTAGACCTTGGTGAGCTTCTTGCTTTGCTATAGAAGTTACAATGCTTAGTTTGTGGGAGGTTGTCGAGAACATGATGAGATGAATGTGTGCAGAAGGAATCTTTGCAATTTTCTTCAATGTTTTTGATCTGCTTCTGTTGGATATAAGGTGCTTGGACCGAGGCTATAGTGGTTGCAATGTCCTTCTATTCACCTTTTGAACATATTGTAAAGAAGCTAAATTTTCTAGTATGAGATACTATCTTGCGACACTGTTTAGGTGGGACAATAGTTGGAACTACCTCTGGTATCCTGTAGAGATGACCCCCAAGAGTAACAATGACACTACAGGTTCAAGACTCATAGATAGCATGGTGCTTCCACATATATGGTTGGCCCAAAAGAACATCATATACATCCAGTGGGGAAACATCACATAATACCTCATCCTTGAAGGGATGGATGTCATATGACAATCGATACTACTGGCTGACATGAAGATCTCGTCCTTGGTGAAGCCACCTGATTTTGTATGGTTGCAGGTTTGGTGTTGTCGACAATCCCAACTGTTTGATGACCTCTACTGAGATGAGGTTTTTCTGGCTTTCGTTATCAATAATGAAATGCAACGGGGTCCCCTTTACCCACATCTGTGAATGGAAAAGGCGCTCCCCCTCTTCAGGATCTGTTGGATATGTTGGTTCTTCTGTTATCATCGAAGTAGCAGTGGGGTCTACTTTGATGATCTATCTTCTCCCACTATTTTCTAAATCGGATTCTGAATCTGGGTTCGGATCATTTTCCTTGAAATCGTCCACCAATGACTATTTTGAGCAACATTAATTAGTGTTGTTCCAGGGGCTTTTATGGAAATTGCACCACTTTCCAATGTCCTTCTTCATCTTTCCGTGACCCTTATTTTCCTGTGGCTTGGACTATTTTTTGGGAGGTTGTTTGTTAGGGTCGTATTTATCATACTTTGGTTGTTGTGGATTTGTAGACCCGAACTCCTGTTTGTTCTAGTGCCTAAATTTCTGCTTGATTTTGACAACATAGCAATAGGAAGCTCCCAATGATGAGATGTATAGAAACTCCATTTGATTTTGGATGTACCTGTGCAGAGCTCCATGGTATTTCAGAACCAAATGCCACTTAGAATATTTGATACCTAGCTTGGTGTGCAAGGTATGGAAGGTATTAGTGAAATTTGGCATTGCTTGGCTCCTCTCTTGATGCAAGGTGGTCCATCTCATGTACTGGTCATCATAGTTACCAACATTGTAGTATTGTTCCTTGACTGCATCCACAAAAAAATCATAAGTGGGATCATCCCTAGATATTCCAGACTCTTCTATGGAACTTTGATCCTAGTAAGTTTCCCACCAATGTTTGACATGGGGGTGAGCTTTAAGGAGTGCGAAGGTGTTCTTTATCCTTTCGAAAAAATTGTGAACAAAAAATAACCTTCTAGCAGATTTAACCATTTTTGTAGGCCATCTGCATCTATCTATCCTTCAAGTATGGGAATCTCAAAATTAACTTGTACCTTGTGTTGTGTTGGTTTTGTCACATGGGTGAGAAAAAACACAACACTAGCTTTCCTAGTTAAATCAGATAAGCACGACAAAGGTTTGTGAGTTTATTAGATAACCAAATACACATGAAACAAGGAAATAAAAACAAAAACAAAAGAAATAAATGTTAGAGAATCTTGCAAGAACTAAAACCATGAAAAGCAAAAAATGACCATCGTATAGCTACCAATGGATCAACATATTGATAGGATAACACCATAGATAAAGGAAAGGACTTATGAATCCCCTCTTCCTCCTTGGGAGGTCTCTTGAGTTCCCTAATAGAGAGTTATTCTCTTCATGAAATGGAAAGTGACAATGGTGAATAAATACAATGCCAATCCTCTCAAGAGGTGAGTAGGATGGCCCTTGCTATAGTTCTTGAATGATTCAAAGAGAAAAAGAGGATTCTCCAAGAAGAATTCTTGCAGCATAACAATACCTTGAAGTTCTTGTTTTTCTAGCACACCCATGGCACATATTTATAGTGTTCATCCATGGAAAGATACATCTGGTTCATAGTGTGAACAAGGGGCCTTTTAGGGCACTTCTTAGTCCTTGACCAACCTCCAAGCTAGATTTCGCTAATATCTGAGTGTCAAATCATGTTGGGGGTTGGACTAGAAGTGGTTGAGGGGATGAAAAGATTCATAAATGTGTCATTCATGAGAAGTGCATGGATTTTCTCATAGACAATCACACATTTGGCGCATAGTGCATGCTTAGGGTTGTGTTACCCTGTGCATTATGCACACTGTGCACGCGCTTCCCTTGTTGAATTTGCGCACTTTAATTTTTGAAACAAGTGTATAGTTTTGTGCCTTTTTATGGATTTTGATCCCGTAGGTGTACTAATTGATACTGGAATTGATGTCTTTCTTCAACCATTGTGTGCAATGCTGCGGACGATTTTTCAGTGATAATAGATGTCCCCTGATGTGTGAGGTTAGGAGCATACATATAGTTGAAATACATCAATGTTTCTTTTGCTGAGAATTCCATTGTAAGGAAGAATGAAGAGAGGAACAACAAGAGTGATCTACCAGAGGGAGAGGGAAAATTGTGGGAACCAAACCTTTCTCTAGGAAAAAATAAAATTTGTGTACAAACGAGGCAGGCATGCCCCATGCTCGTTTCATGAAATCAAAATGTGGGACTGTAACTGCAGATGTTTGATGATGTACATAACTACAACGCCCTCGGGGGAGATTGATAATGGAAGACGACAGTTCTGAATGGTGAACGAGCTCTGAAGTGAGTAAAGGATGACAATAAGACGTGTCGATGATTCGTAGTCATTGATGGACTAACAATATTCAGAGGTCTTCAGTAGGTATAAAAAGTTGCAACGATCACATAGTAAGACCCACCGTAACATGAGAGTTTGTTGAAGTCGAATGTTATGGGGGTCAACGAAATAAGAAAGTAATGATGATTCTCTTTGTGCCATCTGAGACTCCTCATTGAAAAGGTAATGAGAGTCAAGATATTGGTGCCCTTATGGAAATTGTGCTGATGTCGACAAGAAGAGAGACACGACATCAAGAAGCAAAGGGATTCTTGAAATCCACTGAGTAATAGATGATGTCAGGTACTGATGAGTAACATGAACAAAGTCAAGACAATGTGGGACTCAAGACTACCCTTGGTTGGGGTATTGAAGAATGACTAGAAACAACCCTAAAATTGGATCTAGTGTGAGAGGGATGACTAGATATGGGGTTAAACTGTGCCAGAGGATAACAAAGTGGTAAAACACAAATATCATGGGTACATGGACTTGGGATACTTGGGTTTGTTAATGATGTCTGTATGAAAAAGGGGTGGATGCCACAACCAAGGGTGACATGGGTTGCTTTTTCGGGTAAAATAAGGCCATCAAGGATGATGACTAAAAATCTATGTATATGCTGGAAACAAGGGCTTTATACAATTACCAAAGAAATAAAGAATAATTTGCATAGAGTATACATATACAGAAACGGGTGCTCCGGTGAAAGATGGATTGGCCTCTTTAGAGCACAAGTTTGTGAAAGAGAACTAGTGGAGGGTGGGGGCCCCATGGGTGGGTTTTTGTATTAGGTAAGTGGATGGAGGACAATCTGCAGATGGGAAAACTGATGGTGGATGAGATGGAGGGCTAATGAAACTGTAGGGGTGCAGTCAATAGAACCAAGTGTAGGATGATACGACCTGGGAGTCCATTGGGAAGGTTAGAAATATGATGAGAAGAAGTATGAGGTTCATTCTCGGAAGTGCAAGATACTATCGGGGCTACCAATCCTAGGGGGTGAAACCAACATGAGTGTCAAGTTTCCGAGGGGAAATATGAATGGGACAACTCATGTGGGGGAGAGTGCTATCGAATGACAGTACCAAAATGTGGTAGAGGTGAAGATACTGCAGAGCCGAATGTAGGGATCCTAAAGGTAAATGTCAGAGGGTGTGACTGGGATATGCAGTTGATTTACAGAGGGAATAATTACATGCCAGTGTCAAACATATACTTGAAGGGGTTGTAAATTTTTTTGAACAAGTACCTGCACACAAAAAACCAAATACCTGATGTGAACAATATATGATGATAAAGAGTATATGAAAACTATTTGATTAAAACTAATAGTGAGCATGTGTACCTGAACATGGCGTGAGAAAAATACTCCTCTGGAGAAAGTGTGGATGATAACTCAGGGAATATGAATGTGTAGATGGCAGGATCAAGATCTTATGGATGAGAACATATCAAAAAATGGAGGCTTTGGGCTCTTGTAACAGAGTGTGGAAGTTGGGAAAAAGGGGCTATATATGGATGGTGGGCCCATAATGCCACCTTATTTGTACCTGTCACTATTGCTAATCTAACAAGTGAGTTGTGAGGTGATTTCGAGATTACGAGAGTGTGAGGCTACCGATCCAGGAGCGACGAGAGACAGGTTAGTGGCCCTATCATCCTTCATTTTGTGAATTTGATAGATTGTGGGTAGGGGATGTATGGAGGGTCGTACATGGGTTTTTAAGGGTAGGGGCCCACAAGTGCACGAAAAAAGGGGGAATACCCAAGCATGTGTACGTGGGTAAAAATTAGTTTCCCACACATTATGTGCAGGTTTTTCCAAGACAGTTGTGCACGTGAATGCACAATTGTGTTGAGAAATCTAGTGCATAATGTGTGACTGTGTAGGTAACATCCGTGCACATGTGTGCATGGGATATATGGACATGTGTACATGCATGCATCTCAAAGTGACAACTACACACCCATGCGCAGATGTATGTGAGACAATTGTACATTATTGCGTAGCTGTACGAATAACAATTGCGTAGATGTGTGCAACTCTATGGGGGAAAGTCGTGCACTGTGGCCAGGCTAAAGGGTTATGAAGTTTTTGATATTTATGATTTTTGATGGATGATGTGGCTTATCAGGTGTCCTTGGGTGATTGTAGGTGACCAACAGAGTCTGGAGCATGATGTCAGTCCACTAACGAGAGCGGGATTGAGACCGACTACGAGAGGTTGTGAGGGTGCAACCCAATGTACGCAGACACTTGGCAGCCTGTAGGTTGCTCAAGTTTTTTGACTGCCCTCTGATACAGATGCAAGAGTTCCTACTACAATTTCTGATCAAGATGTGGAGAACTAATCTACAATGCTTCATGGTGAGGGGGGAGAAGTTGACGTTCTCTGCGATAGAGGACCTGTATTTTTTGATAAGACTCCCATTCCGTGGGAGGGAAATAGCCATTGATCCCCATCTGTCAGGGGAGGATAGGGTAGAGATCATGGTGACCCGACATTGTTCTAGGCTGAACCCTATGTCGGGTTCGATCATCTAGATTGAGGCCATCGATGAGTTGTTGACTGAGTGCATCACGACCATGGTGGTGAGGATATACATATACTTGGGTACTCAACGAATCACTGGTGGTCAGCTGAGGGCGGTGGAGGAGGTCTTGGCTGGGGACTTGTTTGCATGGGGTGCGGTGATGCACACTAGGATGATGTCCCAGCTGAACCGATGTCAGTGTTCTAACTCCAGTGATTTTTCATACGGGTCAGTGTTGGTGGCCTGGTTCTTGGAGAGGGTTCCCCTATTGCACCCTCAGATTCTGTTGGAGCCAGCATCACGGTGAGAGCCGCGATTGATGCGATGGATGCATGTGATGGCGCGACGTGGAGGAGGGGAGGGTGGCCACTACTTCATGACTACAATTGCTTGAGTGTGGCATCAGATGTGATAGGCGATTCTTCGATATCCATACATTGGTATGGATTATAAGCATGATCCTGACATGGTGCTACCTCCTAGGGAGGACTGGGACCATAGAGCTACGTGTTGTATCTGTTTGTTTTGATTTTGGTAAATAACATTTATCAGACATGTATATGGATGTTGACATTATATATTGTGTTGTTTTGCAGATGTTGGACCCCGAGGGTGAGAGGTAGAGGTCGTCAGGGAGTCGACTCGATGGGAGCGGGATCGACAGGAGCCCACAGAGCTGAGGGCTAGGCAGAGACGATGGCAGGATGACACCGGTGTAGGACCAGCTAGAGAGCCATAGGGATATGCGAAGGCCATTCTATAGGATTTGCGTCGATGATTCGAACGGGTCCTGCAGGGTGTTCCTGAGGGCATATGGGCCCACATCTAGGATGAGGAGGTCATGGACTAGTGTGTGGGGGTACCGACAGAGTGGAAGACATTGATCCATAGAGTAGTAGTGACGAGGGACACTATGACTGGTCGGCTCCCTCTTGGAGCTAGAGGAGACCAACTGGTGGGGCACCTCTGGATGACAGAGGACCTGGGGGAGCTCTGGGGGTACCTTGAGTTCCGATTTTTGTATGTACGTGTTTGGGAGCCTGATTTTTTTGTATAGGGTATGTGATACCCCCTTTTTCACTCATAGGGATGAGGGGACTCATGAGCCTACAGGCAGTTGTATATCTATTTTTTGTAAAACATTTATGACCTTGATGATATATATGATGGATATATTTTGATCATTATTGTCTTTGTGTTTTGTGTTTTATGTTGTATGATGTCTATTGCTATGTGTTGAAAAATGTATGATGCTATGTATATGATTTTGTTAATGTGATAAATGCCAATCTAATACTAGGTTATCCATATGATCTGATACTTGATTGAGGTTTCTTGGAGTATGTGTAAATGTGATGGAATCAAAGTTGCAATATAGGAGTCTAACTTGTAGGTATTTGAGGAAGAGGCAAGGATCGTGAACATGATACACGTTGTTGAGCTACATGACAATAAGCTGGGAATCTAATAGAACTCTAAGGTTATGAATGTGGTGGTGACTGGCCTTGGCGAGGAGACCAATGACGACATCATATTCGGTTTGGTTGTTGGTGGTCGGGCCTAAGCATATGCCACTAGAATGGAGTAGTACATGTGAGGGGGAATAGAGGGCCCAAGCGACTGAAGTGAGATTCTGGGTCTAGAGGATGGCACCATCAACGTAACCAATGTGGTAGGTTGATGAATGATGCATCTGTCAATAAAACAGGTGATAGATCAAACACCAGGAGTGGTGGAAGAAAAGAAGACTAAAAACTCTAGAAATGTGTACAAAGAGAAACCTAAGGTAGGGGGGCTACGCTTAGGCATAAATTTTTATTAATTACAACCTGCTGACGCATTCTTTGAGAGGGCAGCCTTCTGGAGAGGCCAAGATATAGGCACCTTTAGTGAGGCAATGTTGGATGATGAAGGGGTCGTGCCATAATGAATCGAATTTCCCATGGCCTAGAGTGTCATGGGCGATATCATAGGATAACACGAGATCACCTCCGTTGAATGAGCGAAGGTTGATATGGTGGTCGAAGGTGGATTTGGACCATTTTTTAGTTGTCTCATTGTGTTGTAATGAAGATAGACAGTCATCATCAAGGGATTCTAAGGTCAGTAGGTGTTGCTCCATTGGAGCAGTGCCAGGTAAGAGCTCTATGGAAGTGCGTAATGTGGGGATTTCACACTTGATAGAGAGGGTGGCTTCAATCCCATGGACGAGGTGGAATGGTGTGAAACCGATGGTAATTTTGACTGCCATGTGGTAATCCCATAAAGAAGAAAACAACATATGATGCCAGTTGTATTATGTTTGTTGACGGTATGTTGTAGCGTGGTTTTGAGGACTTTATTGACAACCTCGACCTATCCATTGGAATGAGGGTAGTATGGGGAGGAAAACTCATGGGTGAAGCCTAATTTGGAGGAGAGTTCTACAAATATCTCATTCTTAAAATGTTTACCATGGTTGGAAACTAATTGTTGTGGGACTCCGAACCGGGTAATGATGTGGTTGAAGAAAAAACATGATGTTGTGTTAGTAGTGTTTTTAAATGTGGGCATGGATTCGACCCATTTGGTAAAATAATCTATTTCCATGACAATGTACTTGTGTCCATTACTAGATGGAGGATGGAAAGTCCTGAAGCCTATGCCCCATTTACAGAAGGGATCGACTGTGATGATTGGGTGTAGAAGAGTTGGTGGAGCTTGTGCTTTGTTTGCATAAAGCTAGAATTTGTCGCATCGCTTGATAGGGTGGATGCAGTCATGAAACAAGGTGGGCCATAAGTACCCTGATCGAATGATTTTTTAGGTGGTAGACATACCCGAGAGGTGGCCACCGCAAGCATCGTTGTGGCAATCATTCAAGACTCTATCAACTTTGTCGATGGTAAGACATCACCAAAGGATGGCATCGACCTTGCGTCTATAGAGAATGTATTTGATGAGGAGGTATCTTGGGGCCTGATGGAAAATGTGTCGACGATCATCTCGAGATAGATGAGACCCAAACTTATGTTTATGAAGGTAGATGAGGAGGTCGTCGTACTAGGGGTCATCGGAGGGGATGAAGAAGAGGTGTTCATAAGGGAAATCCTCATTGATGGGGGAAGCTTTGGCGTTCGAGGGAAAAGTTGTAATGAGTTCATCTAGGACCAAATATTTTTTGCTTTTGGGATTAGAGAACTCTAGATTGTATTCCTGGAGGATAATGATCCATTGGGAAAAATTTCCATTAATCTGTCATCGACTAAGCAATTACTACATGGGGTTGGAATCTTCTACGACCTTGGTAGTTCGAAGCAGAATATAATGTCGCAGTTTTTGGACTGGGAGGAAAATTGCTAATGCGAGTTTCTCATCATGATTATACTTCAAGGGTGGCCCTGATTTTTTTTTACTAATGTAGTAAATAACATGTTCATGCCTATCATCCCCTATTTGGATGAGGACTCCTATGACTGAAACAATAGAAGCTGATAAGTAGAGGATGCAATCGCGATCATAATCTAGGGGACTAATCAAAGGGGCATTGGATAGGGCGTGTTTTAAGTCATTAAAAGTTGTTTGAGCATGTTCGTCCCATCGAAATGGGATATCATGTCGTAGTAGGCATAGGAAACCATGTGTGCGAGTAGCATAGTCTGGGACAAAGCGACATAAGAAGTTGGCTTTGCCTTTTCTGCTTAGCGTAAATTTCTAGGTGGTGGAATTTATGCGATATCTTGGACCTTGAGGGGGTCCACGGTGATGCCGTGTTGGGAGACAATGAACCCAAGGAGCCATCTGACAGTGATGCAAAATACGCACTTCAGGGGCTTCAAGTGGATATTATACTGGCGACATCATTGGAAAACGATGCATAAGTCGTATAAATGTTAGGTTTGATTTTTGGATCGAGCAATGAGGTCATCCAGATAAGCAAGGATGATGCAAGAAAGATCATGAAAAACATAGGTCATGGCCCATTGAAACATAAGACCGACGTTTTTGAGTCCAAAAGGCATGACGTGGTAAGAAAAGGTAACCCAAGGGGTTGTAAAAGCAATTTTGTATTGATCTGATGGGTGGATTTGAATTTGGTTATAACCGGAGAACCCATCCATAAAGGCCAATGCTTTGTGGCCGTCACAATCATCAATGATTTGGTTGATGAAGGGGGTTGGTAAGTTGTCTTTGGGACAAGCATGGTTGAGATCACGAAATTGGGTGTAGACACGAATAGTTCCCTATTTTTTGTTAACAGGGACGGGGTTGGAGACCCAATAATTGTACACAATGGGGTAAATGAACTCAACAACGCGTAACTTGTCAATTTCGGCTTTGATAGCTGCATCTTTGGATGGGTGGAGGGGGCGTTTATTTTGATGAACAGTGGCGACATCCAGCCAGGTGTCAATTCGATGTTCGACTATAGAAGGATCGAGGCCAGACATCTCAGTATATGACCAAGACAAAATATCTTGGTGTTCTTGAAAGAGAGATTTGTAAGCAATGATTTCTTCAGGGGAGCATGCGGTGCCAATGGTGATTTCTTCTATGATGCCTGGTTTAATGTAAATGTCAATTTTGACCGTGGGGGAGATGTTGGCCATGTTCCCTTCTTCAAAATCATCGGGGGCAGGGATAGGGTTTTTGAACCAGTCAATATTCCCTGAAGGAATGAAATCCTTAGTTTTGATTGCGCACAAGGAGGTTCGGGTAGGAGGGTGAAAGGCCTCTTGTGAGAGGAAAAATGCTTGATGATGGAGCACATTCCATGGGAAATCAGGGGTGGTTAGTTCCTCCAAGATATCTTCGTCACAGTGGAAAATGCGAGAAAACAGGGGATCTTGGGAGATGGTAGGGAAAACCATCAACGAGTAAGTGTTATTTTCCTCAAGGGATGAGAACGTAGAAGGGATTTCGTGTATAGGGTGTGAAGGCTCACTTGTCATAAACCAAATGTCATGATCTTGTGGATGGTATCTCATTCACATGGAGACCGACGAAGAAATATAACGAATGTCCATAATGCAAGTAGCTGTATGGAGAGCCTAAGGGGGCTCAGGTAGGGATGTGTGGAATACTATGACTAATGTTTGGTAGAATTGAGGTAGAGTTGGGCAATGATGAGTGTAATGGTCGTATTCTGAACATATGGCACAAGTGAAATTGGTTCGTAACCCTTTCTTGCATGTGGTTGAGGAATCCATAGTAGCATCGAAGGTACTGGGTGGAGTGGTAAGCAATGGGGTTGCTTTGGGGAGCTGGATAAGATTTCATAACTCGGGAAGAGTAGGACATCTGTTGGTGGGGTGTCCTTCTCTTTTGCATAGTGCACAAGGAGGTTGAGCTCAGGAAGGGAGTGGAGCTATGGGCTTGTTCTTACTTTGTCTGCCTCTGGTGGTGGTGGTGTTGCCGCTAGTTGTGGGTGAGGGTGGTGTGGCAAGAGCCTGTACTAGGATCTGCATCGGTAATCCCTCTTTCTGAGGAGGGAGAGATGGTGTAGGAACCATGTAGGGTGGATGGAGATACCATACAGGGATGGAAAGAACCATGTTGGGAAGGGTGAGAGTAGAATCTACCTAGAATGCTTGGACTCCAGATGGGGGGTAAAAGAAGGGGATTTGGGTAATGACTTGGGGGATTGTCTCTGAAACTAGGATTTTCCCCTGGAGGTGGGGGGGGGGGG
>ML827265.1:0-25921 GCA_009831015.1 Picea engelmannii | reverse complement strand
ATTTTACCTTAAAAATCGCCAAAATTTTATAAAAACTATATAAAATCCTTAGAAATTTCAATATTTTTACAAAAATATCGCCAAACATTTATAGTTGGCATATGAAGGATTAGTAAGATTTGCCAAGGTTTCTACATTTTAAAATAAATTTCCATCCTTAAAATCATCCATGAGTGGAAGGTCATAACATGGTTGGTGGGCTCTTTCCCTGGTTTTCCTTCAAACTTCAGAATGTCTGAAGGTAACTTGGTAGGCATATTGGGCCAAGTAGCATCATGTAAAATGGGATCATTCGTGAGTTTGGTTAAATCAGGAATGTTGGGGGATGCCAAGTATGGAAAATGGGGATTTGGCGGAGGGTTATTTACAACAATCGTGCGTGTAGGTAATGGACCTGTCCCTTGAGGGGGATTTGGTGGGTTTGTACTTCTTCCTTGAGAAGAAGTTTGACTCCCACCTCCTTGTGAAGGAGAACCAATAGATGGATTGCCTTGGGTATTTGACCCAATTAAAGTGGAACCAAGTAAAGTTGATACCAAAAAAGTAGCACTCACTGGGGCGTGAGATGGTTGAGCCAGTGAGTTGGAAAGACTAGGGACTCCTCCTAGAATAGGAGAGAGATTCTACAAGCATCTGGAATGACAAGGATTTTGCGGTTCCCCTATGGTTCCAACTAGCAAAGTGAATGTGTGCAAATGGTAACAAGATAAATAAATGGACAAGTGCTTTTATACTTTTGACCTTCACAAAATAGTATAACTCACAATTGCATGTAATCAAATGAGCATCATACATAAATCAATTGCAAAAATAAAAAAGAATGTGGATAGTTGGATTTTGTCCGTGTGGGGGAAACAATAACAAAAAAAAAATCTCATGTCCTAAGAGACTAATTGTCCTTCCTCTCAATTTGGCATTGGGCCTTCCAATAGAACTCGACAGTGGGGTTTGAAGCCACTGGAAGAGGAACTAGTGAAGGTTGAAGTAGTTAGTTATAATGATGGGTAGAGGGTGCATATCCCGAAAGAAATGACGATATTTCCCAATAGCCACATAAAATACGACCAAGGTGCGATTGCAACCCACAACCGCCACCTATGTAGATATCCTAAGTTTGGCCACTAAGTACCTAGGTCAAAGTGCAACATTTAGATTTTTGGCCTAAGAAATGGGTCGAGGGTTGGATGCCCTCACAAGAGTTGGGTGACTTAATGAGGGATGCACAGAACAAACAGATCTCGGCCTTCAACCATTCATGGGTATCTCCCTGCCTTATGGTATATGAACACTTGACTTGGATGATTTTGAAGGATCCCTATTCTCAACTTCTATTGTTTCAAAATGTGAGAACCTGATAATGGGGGTTATTTGGATGCCTACCCTTGAGATCCTACTTAGACTAAAAATTTCTTTTGGCACCTCCCGTGGAGGAAAATTTAGTGCGTTCTTCGAAATTTTTTAGATGTGGTGGGTTGAGAGACTGGGGTCATGGACCAATATTGTTTGAATTAAATTGGTGTGGATAATTTCCAAATAAGTAGTCAGATCTTTCAGAGTTACTTTGAAGTACTTTGTGGGTACTTAAAAATAAATCTTACTTCGACCTCCATTATTCTAATAAAAATTATGTGTGTGAGGAGCGACTTTCTGTGCAAGAAAGTGAAAAGTGTGCAAAATATTTGTAATAAGTTAAGTGTAAGATTGCAGCATGTTGACTTCCTGTGGTCCTTACAAATATTCTTACCTATATTACTATGTTTCTTTGGTACAACCTTGCGGAATATTTAAAGCCCTAAAGAACTAGCAATGTGGACATATGGGTCCTTACTTGATCCTTTAAACTCCCTAGAATGTTGTCTATACTAAGAAAGATTTTGAAAACTATCCTAGGATTGTAGACATGTGGGCATATATGAGCCCATTACTTGATCTCTTAAACTTTCCTAGAGTGTTGTCTAAACTAAGAAATATTTTAGAAACTATCCTAAGATTGCAAACATGTGGGGATGTATGGGCCCTTACAGATCTTTAAGATGATTTCCAAAACTAAGAGGTACCCTAGGGTTTTTTTTCCCTCCCTAATGATTTTTATGGGAGATGAAATTTCCTTTCAATCACATTTTTTGATTCCTGAGATAACACTAGGGTGTGGGGGAAGAGCATACTTGAGGGTTACAATTGGTTTCTAGTCCCAAATTAGTTGATTGTGATTGAACAAGAAATAACTTCAACGCAAATGTTTAAATGCCAAATGAGCTATCCATGTGGCAACAAAGAAAAGAGAAGAATTTGTGATTATTTTTACCCCTATGTGCTTATGTTAGCTAACCTTCCTTGTGAGAAAGGACTCTAAGTGAAGTGTGATTGCTTTACAAAGTGAAGGAAATTAAAATCTGAAGGCGGTGGGCCCTCAAACTAGTCATAAAAACCCTTACAATTTGCCAAAATGAGACTTATGCGTGGGTTGTAGCTCTGACAAGCACACAGAGGGTGCAAAGTTATGAAGGTTTTCATGCGCACAGTGCGTGTCTGTGTGCCTTGAAAGCCACACACTTCCTATCATGCATCGGGAAAGAAACATCCAATTGAAATTCTCTTGCCCTGGCTCTGAATTCTTACTTTGGAAGGCTGGATTAGGCCAGTTTTGATACCTGCATATCCAAACAATTAGAAAGAAGTGCTCTCAAAACTTAAATAGGCAGGAATTTGATATCGTTCCCCAGTATGGTCACCAATCTGTTGTGTTGATTTTGTCACATGGGTGAGAAAAAACACAACACTTTCTTTCCTAGCTAAGTCAGCTAAACAAGACAAAGGTTTGTGAGTTGATTAAATAACCAAATACACATAAAACAAGGAAATGAAAACAAAAACAAAATAAATAAATGTTAGAGAAGATTGCAAGAACTAGAACCATGAAAAGCAAAAAATTACCATCATATAGCTACCAATGGATCAATATATTGATAGGATAACACCGTAGAGAAAGGCCGAGACTTATGAATCCCCTCTTCCTCCTTGGGAGAGCTCTTGAGTTCCCTAATAGAGAGCTCTTCTCTTCATGCAATGGAAAGTGACAATGGTGAAGAAATACAATGCCAATCCTCTCAAGGGGTGAGTAGGATGGCCCTTTCTATAGTGCTTGAATGATTATAAGAGAAAAGAGGATTCTCTAAGAAGAATTCTTGCAGCATAACAATACCTTGAAGTTCTTATTTTTCTAGCACACCCATGGCACATATTTATAGTGTCCATCCATGGCAAGATACAACTGGTTCATAGTGTGAACAAGGGGCCTTTTAGGGAACTTCCTAGACCTTGACAATCATCCAAGCTAGATTTCTCTATGATCTGAGTGTCAAATTGTGTTGGGGGTTGGACTAGAAGTGGTTGAGGGGCCGACAAGATTCATAAATGTGTTGTTCATGAGAAGTGTGCTGATTTTCTTGTAGACAGTCACACATTTGGTGCATAGTGTGTGCTTAGGGATGTGTGATGCAGGAGCATTGCTCCATGTCAGCAGCATGCTAGCCAGCCAACACATCCAACAAACATTTAAGGAAGAAAGGGAGAGGTGCAACCCTCTCAATTTTGAAATTTGAAATTGTAATAAATGTTGTAAGGCTTTTAATTCCAGACCACGCTTTTGTACAGGTAGTGGTTGAGGTTTCCTTTAATGGTTGCCTACAGCAAGCCCAGGACGTAGTCAGGACTGGGAATCCATTTATGTAATGTATCCATAGGAGCTGCTCTGTGATGGTGATAGCTCAGAGACGGTGAGGTTGAGGATAAGCTCGAGAGAGCCCTCTTTGTAATTAGAGAGTGATAGGACAGAGAATGAGAGAGATAGGAGGAGAGACCAGAGCAGAGAGGTCTCGAGAGAGAGATGAGACATGTTACAGTCCAACCTTTGTAAACACCTTGTATAGGCATTTATGAATTAATAGAAGAGAATTTTTTCCTACCATGAATTGTCTGTATGTGTTTTCATGTTTTTATGCATTTCGTGTTTTGAATGCATAACTGGTGAATTATTTCATAAGTTTCAATTTCTTCCCATCTTGGAGTTTTCGAGTGCAAGGAGTGCACATAGTCTGCAAGGTGTGCATTGACAGAGGTGAGACAACCTCAGGAAAGCTCAAGAGGGATAGCGTTGAACCTTGATTAGCAGAGGTGCAAGGAGTGCACAGGAAGGAACTCTGTCTCGAGTTCAGAGAAGACACACCTACTGAAGGTTCTATAGAGATCTACCAAGAGGGCATCGAGTGAGTGCATAGAGTGCACTAGGGAACTCTATTTCAAGTTCTGAGAAAAGAGAAGTGTCAAAGATAAGACACTCACAGGGTTGCTCAATACTCTGTAGGCTCTGCAAGGTGTGCATAGAGCAGGAGAATGCTAGGTGGGCGTAAGGAGTTTTCTTTTCAAGAAAACTTCTTGAATATGAGTTATTCGAGATCCTCGAACACAAAGTGTGCAGAGGAGTAAATATTCAAGAGGAGGAAGCTCAGAAGGGATAACATTTCTATAACACAGACGAGACCCAAAGGAACCAGGCTCGGAAGAGGAAGAGTCGAAGGTCGAGACCTTCGAGACTTAGAAAATCTTCCAAGACAAAAGGCTAAGAAAACTCAGGAGGAAGAGCACAACTGTCGTTGGATCAACACTGGGAAGAAAGATCTAGACCGTTGAATCTACGTCCAAGCAGCAGGAGGAGAGCACGCAAGGAGGATAGATTTGAACCGTCATATCTAGCACCAAGAGCTGATAGCCTTTGGATCTGGAAGAAGGTGCGTGAGGTTTAAGCCTCGTAATAGCAGAAGGGAGAGGACTCGTCAAGTCCTAAAAGCATCGGGACCATACATCTCAGAGGACGCATGTCAAGAGATCCACATTTTTGGGATTTGGACACCAGGAGATCGAGAGTGAAGAGTCTCCCAAAGTCGCGAAAGGGAGAATCACGATCATATCCTGACCGTCGATTAGGATGAGTGTGGACCATCGATCTAGTGGGGTCAAGGGTTTTAGGAGTTTTTGGCACTGGGGAAACAAGGAGAAGACTAGGCTAAAATCGAGAAAGGAGAATTCACAAAAGGACCAGGACCGTCCATCAAGGAGGACACGTGGCAAATGGTCGATGTTTCATAGAAATCGCCGAAACAATTGAAACCGTTCATCAAGGAGGACACGTGGCGAGTGGTCAAGGTTCAGGGAAAATCTTGAAAGGTTGTGGGTCGTCGATCCAGTTGGATCATGGTCGTCAGTTCAAGAGGAATATGGACCATTGATCTCTCAAGGGAGAGATTTCAGCATTTCGTCATCGGGGAAAACAGAGGGGAGAGTTAGTTGGCACTCATCCTAGAAATCATGAAAGGAGAAATTGCAATTGAACAAGGACTGTCCATTCAGCGACAGATCTAGACCGTTGATTGTCCAGGGGATATTTCAGACTTCGGGGATTAGAAGGAGGAGAGGTTGGAGTTGCATTGCAACTTCACGAACCCTGAAATCGTGATGCACTCAGAGGAGTTAGCCCCAGGTCATAGGGCGTGGTCGCATGGACGGAGACTAAGGGAGGAGCCAAAGCCTGTTAAGCCATTTTCGACATTTTGGGATCCAGGAGTTCGAAAGACCTAGAATCGTTTGCAGCCAGAATCGTGAAATCGTGAATTATGAAATATCGAAAAGTGGACCGTGGTCACGGGTAGTGGTCGCATGGTCAAGCATTAAGGGAGGAGCCAGCTGTGGAGTTAGGCCCTATTTCCGGGTTCGACGATTTGAAGGACAAGGAGCCTAGGAGAGCTCGCATGCAGGAGTCCCAAAGCCTCAAAACACTAAAGGTGTGTTGTTTACACCTTGGGTCATAGCCCAAGGTCACCAGATAAGAAGGGGCTAGTTGGAAAGGAATCAACGCCGAGGTGTGTGTTGGTTCAGAACAGAGAAGAGCGCCGAAAAGGGGGCGCCCACACAGATTTTCTTAAGACCTGTGCCAAAGGACAAAGGGACCTATGGATTCATTCAAAGGGTTCCAACAGGAGCCCGATGAGCCATTTCAGCTCAGAAGAAGATCGATCCAGAACCTTGCTGAGGTAGGGGGACTGCATCAAGTGGTATCAGAGCCACTTTTTGTCTGTAGACTGCAGGCAGAGGGAGGCAGAGTTAAAGAAAATACTCTGATACACACCATCAAGTGGTATCAGAGCCAACATATTTTCTGTGTGCATATCACATACAAGAGGAGGATTATGAAGGGATACAGTCTGATACCATCAAGTGGTATCAGAGCAGATTTTTGTCTGTAGATTTCAGACTAAAGAGAAAGAGGAGATCGTTGCTTTGTTCACAGACAAATGAGAGATGGTGGGAGAAATTCTGGTAACATCAAGTGGAATCAGAAGTAGAGATTCATCTGTATACAACAGGTGAAAGAAGCAGAGTGTTAAAGCTCCGTGGTGATTGTTGCAAGGTGTGAAACAAATGATAGACAACTAGGCAAGTTGTAGGAGGACATGGAGATGCTCTCAGACATAGAGTGATCCATACACTTTCCAGGAGGGTAGGTGAAAGATGGAAATGGCTACTGAAGGCCATGAGAGTGGTGGAAGAGGAGACCACTAGCAGATGAGTAAAGCAGAGATTGACAAAGAACTTGATGAGATAAGGGCGAGAATGGAACAACTGACATTGAAGATGCAACATGAGGCAAAAGTACACTGGAGGTACGAATGGCCTCTGAACAAGAAAGCCAAATGGCCTGTTCAAAAGTTGTTGGCAAGGAAACAAAAACAAGAGTTGAAGAAGTGGATGAGGTATGCTAAAAACATTAGTGACACAGAGATGGTTCGCATCTATGAGCCAGAATTTGGAGGAACCCTCAGTGATGAGGAAGAGGGATCAGTTTCAGATCTCATAAACTGCTAGGAAGGAAGAAGTGAACTTTCAAGTTGCCAGGTGGGCAATGGGAAGAGATCTGTAGAAGGTCTCACATACTGGCAAGGGGGTAGTGGTGAAATTTTATATTTCCAAGTGGGAAATGATATGGGATCATTGGATCTCATAGACTTCCAAGTGGGGAACAAAAAATTCCCAAATTTCCAGGTGGGCAGGGGAAAAGAAGTGAGACTGTCTGAAAGTATCAAGGAATCAGGAGTGAGTTCAGGTTAGCAAGGAGTGCTGATAAGTGAAGATTCATGTGGTTTTGTAGACCATGTGAATGAAGATGATGACAAGTTAAAAACTTGCACCATCCAGAAGGAGGATCAGAAGAGCATTCTGATGATTGGGGGAATTCGGGTATTCCTACCAGATAGCCCAATTGAGGCAAGAGCATGTGTTGTTGATGCAACAACATAAGGAGGACAAACAACAAAGACTGTCAAAGAAGAGGAAGAAGTGGATCAGACACTAATGTTTGCCCAAGGAGAAGAAGAAGAGCATTCAACCGAGTTGCTCAAAATTTTCAGCCAGGAAGATGAAACAGAAATGACTGCAGCACTAGAGTCTGCAACAAAAGAGGAAGCAGACAACATGGATTTTGTTGATCTGTATGAAGAATTGGAATCCCTAGAGAAGAGGGTGATGGTGCAAAGTTTGCACATCCGACAAGCCAAGCTGGAGGAAGTTGGAAGTATGCCAGCAGGAGAAATGGCAGCAACAGAACTGCCATAGGAAGAAGCTGAGCAGGAGTTCGGTGAGGAAACTGCAGAGCTGGAGTCTGCAACAGAGTGGCCACTTAGTGCCACAAAGAGAGATAAATATAGCAGGGGAGATCGAGCAGATCTTCCCATTGAGAAGACAGAAGTGAGGCAAAGAAGACTACATACAAAGAGCCAGCCACTGGAGCAACTGGACGAGGTAATTGAAGAAATCAGAAGGCTGATTTTGATTTCAGCAGCAGAGACTGCCAGCAACGAGAAGCTGAGCAGAAGGGAGCCTAGAAGAGAAGCAGAACAACAACATCAAAAACAAAGAAGCAGAGGAGCAAATGGACAACTCAAAGGGATCCACGTGGATTTCAACACTAGAGAAGAGGAGCTCATGATTTTTCCAGATGAGGAGTATGATGCAGGAGCATTGCTCCATGTCAGCAGCGTGCCAACCAACCAACACATCCAACACACATTTAATGAAGAAAGGGAGAGGCTCAACCCTCTCAATTTTGAAATTCAAAATTGCAATAAATGTTGTAAGGCTTTTAATGCTAGACCATGCCTTTATATAGGTAGTGGTTGAGGTTTTCTTTAATGGTTTCCTACAGTAAGTCGAGGACGTAGTCAGGAATGGGCATCCATTTATGTAATGTAGCCATAGGATCCGCTCTGTGATGGTGATAGCTCAGAGACGGTGAGGTTGAGGATAAGCTCGAGAGAGCCCTCTTTGTAATTAGAGAGTGATAGGACAGAGAATGAGAGAGATAGGAGGAGAGACCAGAGCAGAGAGATCTTGCAAGAGAGCTAAGACTTGTTACAGTCCAACCTTTGTAAACACCTTGTATAGGAATTTCTAAATTAATAGAAGAGTAGTTTTTCCTGCCACGAATTGTCTGTATGTGTTTGCATGTTTTTATGAATTTCGTGTTTTGAATGCATAACTGGCGAAGTATTTCATAAGTTTCAATTTCTTCCTGTCTTGGAGTTTCTGAGTGCAAGGAGTGCACATAGTTCGCAAGGTGTGCGTTGACAGAGGTGAGACGACCTCAGGAAAGATCAAGAGGGATAGCGTTGAACCTTTGTCAACAGAGGTGCAAGGAGTGCACAGGAAGGAACTCTGTCTCGAGTTCAGAGAAGACACAACTAATGAAGGTTCTTTAGAGCTCTGCCAAGAGGGCATCGAGCGAGTGCATAGAGTGCACTAGGGAACTCTATTTCAAGTTATGAGAAAAGAGAAGTGTCGAAGAGAAGACACTCACAGGGTTGCTCATTACTCTGTAGGCTCTGCAAGGTGTGCATCAAGCAGGAGAACGCCAGGTGGGCGTAAGGAGTTTTCTTTTCAAGAAAACTTCTTGAATCTGAGTTATTCGATATCCTTGAACACAAAGTGTGCGCAATATTAAATCTTCGGGAGGACGAAGCTCAGAAGGGATAACGTTTCTATAACGCAGACGAGAGCCAAAGGAACCAGGCTTGCAAGAGGAAGAGTCAAAGGTCGAGACCTTCGAGACTTAGAAAATATTATATGTCAAAAAGCCAAGAAAGCTCAGGAGGAAGAGCACAACTATCGTTGGATCAACACTAGGAAGAAATATACAAACTATTGAATCTACGTAAAGGTAGCAGGAGGAGAGCGCACAAGGAGGACATATCTGAACCGTCAGATCTAACACCAAGAGCCGATAGCCTTCGGATTTGGAAGAAGGTGCGTGAGGTTTAAGCCTCGTAACAATAGAAGGGAGAGGACTCATCAAGTCCCAAAAGCATCAGGACCATCCATCTCAGAGGATGCGTGTCAAGAAATCCACATTTTGGGGATTTGGACACCGAGAGATCGAGAGTGAAGATTCTCCCAAAGTCACGAAAGGGAGAATTGTGATCAGATCCTAACTGTTGATCAGGACGAGTGTGGACCGTCGATCCAGTGGGGTCGAGGGTCTTAGGAGTTTTTGGCACTAGGGAAACAAGGAGAAGACCGGGCCAAAATCACGAAAGGAGAATTCGCGAAAGGACTAGGACCTTTCATCAAGGAGGACACGTGGAAAATGGTCGATGTTTTGTAGAAATCATCGAAGCAATCGACACCGTTCATTAAGGAGGACACGTGGCGAGTGGTCAAGGTTCGGGGAGAATCTCGAAAGGTTGTGGGTTGTGGATCCAGTTGGATCGTGGTTGTCGGTTCAAGAGGAATCTGGAATGTTGATCTCTCAAGGGGAATATTTTGGCATTTTTTCATCGGGGAAAATAGAGGGGAGAGTCAGTTGGCACTCATCCTAGAAATTGCGAAAGGAGAAATCGCGATTGAACAAGGACCGTCCATTCAACGACAGATCTAGACCGTTGATTGTCAAGGGGAAATTTCAGACTTCGGGGATTAGAAGGAGGAGAGGTTTGAGTTACATCGCAACTTCATGAACCCCAAAATCACATCGCGCTTGGAGGAGTTAGCCCCAGGTCATAGGGCATGGTCACATGGATGGAGGCTAAGGGAGGAGCCAAAGCCCGTTAAGCCCTTTTCGACATTTCAAGATCCAGGAGTTCGAAGGACCTAGAATCGTTTGCAGCCGGAATCGTGAAATCATGAATTACGAAATCCCAAAAAGTGGACTGTGGTCATGGGTAGTGGTCGCATGGTCGAGCGTTAAGGGAGGAGCCAGCTGTGGAGTTAGGCCCTATTTCAGGGTTCGAAGATTCAAAGGACAAGGAGCCTGGGAGAGCTTGCATGCAGGAGTCCTGAAGCCCTGAAACATGAAAGGTGTGTTGTTTACACCTTGGGTCATAGCCCGAGGTCACCAGATAAGAAGGGGCTAGTTGGAAAGGAATCAATGCCGAGGTGTGTGTTGGTTCAGAACAGAGAAGAGCACCGAAAAGGGGGCGCGTGTGTAGATTTTCTCAAGACCTGTGCCAGAGGACAAAAGGACCTGTGGATTCATTCAAAGGGTTCTAGCAGGACCGCATCACTGTGTAACCCTATGCATTATGCGCATTGTGCATGCGCTTCCTTTGGTGAATTTGTGCACTTTAATTTTTAAACCAAGTGTATAGTTTTTTGCCTTTTTTTTATGGATTTTGATGTTGTAGGTGTACTAATTGCTGTTGGAATTGATGTCTTCCTTCAACGATTGTGGGCAATGATGCAGACGATTTTTCAGTGATAACACCTTGAAAGGTGAGGTGTGTCTAAAGTGGCCTCTTGATGAAGATGCACCAGTTGTTATTAATAGGAATTGAAGGATGTGGGTAAAGTTATCCATCATTTCATCCCTCTGTCACGTGAGAGCTTGCTCAAGAAATCGATTAATATAATAGTATGCTCTATTGTTTTTCTTTTCTTCCACCATGGAGGGTTTCTTGGGAGTGCAAGAGCAATTTTCCTCAAGAGAGAGAATATCAAGACCCAACTTGCTATACTTGGACCTCTTCGGGGACATGCATTGAAAAAAATGATCAAGAGTAGTCTGCTCTGATACCACTGATCTGGATTATTTTCGGCACGAAATGAGAGAGGAGATATAATAAATAAAATCTATAGAGATATATTAGATATCCCATAATATAACAAATATTTATTAGAGATATAACCAAAAACATAGAGATACATTTATACACAATTTCTATTAATGAGCGAAATGTACAAAAGTGTAGAAATACAGAGTGAAAGACTCACTAGAGTTGTGGCAACTTATCTCTGAGAAGAGATGTCATGAATACTCACATTCACAAGAAGATGATCGTTACAATGAGGCTCCAAAGGCATTTTTAACATAAAGAAAATCCAAAACCCTAACCGCGGAAGATGAAAAGCCAACAATTTTGTGGACCCTGTTTTGGGTAGTTTGGTGTATCAACTTCCTAGGGGCGTAAATTTGGCATACGATCTTCGTTTGTGGCACACAATAGCTCGTTGGAAAGGTATATTCGAGGAAATTAATTTTGGGGGCTCAATCAGAGCCTTAGTCTATCATTGAGGTGATCTATCCTGAAAAAAATTCATTTAGGCCCTGAAAATGGCCCCAGAAGTTTAGGAATAGAAAAACTTCTAAAAATAGTAAGTTGCCAGAAAACAATTTTGAGCCAGTTGGAATAGGTGGGTGGCCACCGATATCCACTTGGATCAATCCTCTGTCTTTGTGAAGCATTGGTCTCCATTTATTTTATTTCCTGGGGCAGAGGGGGAAGTGTTTTCTGAATCTGGACCTTCGTGAGTTGCTTTCCTTGTTGGAGAAGTTACACTACTTGGTTTGTGGGAGGTTGTCGAGAACCCGATGAGAAGAATGTGTGCAAAAGGAATATTTGTGCTTTGCTTCAATCTTATCGATCTACTTCTGTTGGATAAAAAATTCTTGGACTGAGACTATAGTGGTTGCAGTGTCCTTTTGTTCAGCTTTTGAACAAATTGTGAAGAAGCTAAATTTTCTAGTATGAGATACTACCTTGCAACATTGTTTAGGTGGGACTGTAGTTGGAACTACCTTTGGTATCCTATAGAGATGACCCCCCAGAGTAACAATGACATTACGAGGCCGAGACTCATAGATAGAATGGCACTTCCACATATATGGTTGGCCCAAAAGAACATCACAGACATCCAGTGGGGAAACATTACATAATACCTCATCCTTGAAGGGATGGATTTCATATGACAATCACTACTACTGGCTGACATGGAGATCTTGTCCCTGGCGAAGCCACCAAATTTTGTATGGCTGCAGGTTTTGTGTTGTCGACAATCCCAACTGTGTGATGACCTCTGATGAGATGAGGTTTTTTTGGCTTTCGCTATCAATAATGAAATGCAACGGGGTCCCCTTCACCCACATTTGTGAATGGAAAAGGTGCTCCCCCTCTTCAGGATCTCATGGTTGTTCTAGTTGAATTGTTGCGATCGCGACAGTAGCAGTGGGGTCTGCGTCGATGATCTATCTTCTCCCATTATTTTTTGAATCAGATTTTGAATCCGGGTTCAAATCATTTTCCTTGATAACGTCCACCAATAATGTTTTTGAGTGACATTCATCAGTGTTGTGCCAGGGGATTTTATATAAATCACACCACTTTCCAGTGTTCTTCTTCATATTTCCGTGACCCTTATTTTCCTGTGACTTGGAATGGTTTTCAGGAGTTTGTTTGTTAGGGTTGTATTTATCATACTTTGGTTGTTGTGGATTTGTAGACTCGAACTCTCATTTATTCTGGTGCCTAAATTTCTACTTGATTTTGAAAACATAGCGATAGGCATCTCCCATCGATGAGATGTCTAGAAACTCCATTTGAGTTTGGATGTTCTTGTGTATAGCTCCACGGTATTTCAAAACCAAATGTCGCTCAAAATATTTGATACCTAGATTGGTGTGTAAGGTATGGAAGCTATTGGTGAAATCTGGCACTGCTTGGCCCCTCTCTTGACGTAGGCTGGTCCATCTCATGTACTGGTCATCATAGTTACCAACATGGTAATATTATTCCTTGACTGCATCCACAAAAGAATTCCAAGTGGTATTGGCCCCAGATCTTCCAGACTCCTCTGTGGAAATTTTCTCCCAGTATGTTTCCCACCAATGTTTGACATGGGGGTTAGCTTTAAGGAGTGCGAAGGTGATCTTTATCCTTTCAAAAAAATTGTGAACAGAGAAATAACCTTCTGGCAGCTTTAATCATTTTTGTAGGGCATCTACATCTATATGTCCTTCAAGTATGGGAATATAAAAATTAACTTGTACCTTGAAAGGTGAGGTGTGTCTAAATTTTCATCTTGATGAATATGCACCCATTTTTATCGGCAAGCGTTGAAGGATGTGGGAAAAATTCTCCATCATTTCGTCCCACTGTCACGTGAGATCTTGCTCAAGAAACATATTAATATAATTGTATGCTCTGTTGTTTTTATTTTCTTCCGCTGTGGATGGTTTCTTGGGCATGCAAGATATATTTTCCCCAAGAGAGAGAAGCTCAAGACCCAACTTTCTATACTTGGACCTCATCGAGGACATGCATTGAAAAAATCGATCAAGAGTAGCTTGCACTGATACCACTGATCCAGATGATTTTCGACACGAAATGAGATATGAGATATAAAAAAGAAAATGTACAAATATATATATCAGATATCCAATAATATAACTGATATTTATCATATATATATAACCATAAACACAGAGATACAATTATACACAATTTCTATTAATGAGCAAAATGTACAAAACTATAGAAATAGAGAGTGAAAGACTCGCTAGAATGGTGGAAACTTATCTCTGAGAAGAGATATAACGGATAATCAAATTCGCAATAATATGATAATTATAATGAGGCTCCAAAAGAACATTTAACATAAAGAAAATCCAAAACCCTAACCCAAGAAGATGAAAATCCAACTATTTTGTGGACCCCGTTTTGGGTAGTTTGGTGTGTCAACTTCCCAAGGGCATAACTTTGACATACGATCTCCGTTTGGGGTGCACGATAGATTGTTGGAAAGGCATCATCAAGGAGATTCATTTTGGGGGATCAATTAGAGCCTTTAGTCTCATTGAGATGCTCAATCCCCAAAAAGATTCATTTAGGCCCTCAAAATGGCCTTGGAAGTTTAGGCACTGAAAAACTGCTAAAAATAGTAAGTTGACAAAAAACTATTTTGAGCCAGTTGGAATAGGTGGGTGGCCATCGATATCCACCTAGATCAATCCTCCCTCCTTAGGAAGCAATTATCACCATTGCATTGAGTTCTAGGGGGAGAGGGGGAAGCATTTGATGAATCTGGACCTTGGTGAGTTGCTTGCCTTGCTGGAGAAGTTGCACTGCTTAGTTTGTGGGAGGTTGTCGAGAAACTGAGGAGATGACTGTGTGAAGAAGGAATCTTGGTGTTTTTCTTCAATATTTTCGACATGATTCTATTGGATAGAAGGTGCTTGGACTGAGGCTACATTGGTTGCAATGTCCTTCTATTAACCTTTTGAATAGATTGTGAAGAATCTGAATTTTGTAGTATGAGATACAACCTTGCAGAAATGTTTAGGTGGGATAGTAGTCAAAACTACATCTAGTATCCTATAGAGATGACCCCCCAAAGTAACAATGACACTAAAGGGTCGAGACTCATAGATAGCATGGTACTTCCACATATATGTCTAGCCCAAAAGAACATCATAAACATCAAGTGGGGAAACATCACATAATACCTCATCCTTGAAGGGTTGGATGTTGTATGACAATCGACATTATTTTCTGACACAGAGATCTCATCCTTGGAAAAGCCACCCAATGTTGTATGGCTCTAGGTGTGGTGTTGTTGACAATCCCAATTGTTTTACAACCTCTTCTAAGATGAGTTTTTTCTGGATTTTGCTATCAATAATGAAATGCAACGGGGTCTCGTTCACCCACATCTGTGAATGGAAGAGGTGCTCCCCCCTCTTCAAGATCTGTTGGTTCTTTTGGTTGAATTTTTGTGGTCACTCTTATCACACAGTTTGTAGCTAGGAAGAAAGTCTAGAAGATACAGGGCCAAACTGGCATAACAGGAACCTATCCCACCCAATGCCACCACGATGGGGAGGTTCTTTCTCTTTAGGGAGGTGAGACCCAGGGGAGACATCCTCGGTGACCTGGGGTTTTGAAGAGGCTAAAGGATAATCAGACAATGACAAGTTTCCCCCTTCACAGATCACCAACAGAACAGCTAGTCTGACTTATAGCCAACAAAGATAACTAAGTAGAATCTCTGCCCGAGAACAAAGCAACAATAAACTGATATATGCAGGCTTCGATTAGTACTTCATATATATCAAGGACTATCTGATATTCAATTTAATCAATTTGAAAGTAAATGTTGACAAAGTCAATGTTTACAAAATAGAAATAAAAGTAATGTCACTTCACCAATAAATACTAGAATGATATGGAATTCAACGCAACAAATCAATATTTAACTCAATTAATGCCTTTAAATACCATTCAATTTCTCATAAAATGAAACGTTGCTGCATTAAATATGTGACAACCAAGGATGACATCGACAACTTGGGTTAGTAAGTTAGTTGAGCTTAGGGTTAGTGTAGTTAGGGTTTGAAATTTCAAAGGGTTTGAGAGTTGTTTGACCAATTTCACTTCAACGTTGGAGGACTTCTAGATCAGTGCCTTAGGTTTTAATGGAGTCATAAGTGAAGGACGCACAGGTTGAAGGAGGCAAGATTTCAAGGACTAGAGGGAAGAGTTTTGAGGTGTTGCTAAGCCAAGGCCTCAAAATCAAAACCCTAGGGGAGAGAGGCTCACTCCGGTGTTTCTAAAGAAAGGCCTCGTGCTCTCTCCTCCTTCTCAACAAGATGGATAGCTCAGATGAAGCACACAATCAAGACAAGAAGGATTAATGAGGAAGAGTGTTGCTACAACAAGGCTCTTTCATCAAACCCTAAAAGAAAAACGACCCTAAGTGTAGATAACCTAGGCCTAGGACGTCTTCTTCCTCTTGGATTCTAAATGGTACAACTATCATAGGGGAAAGAGAAACAAGGAGTGTAGCTACAGCTAGGCTCTCTTTCTCTCCTTCAATGGCTGGAAGTTTCTCTATCAGGGGACATGAGACAAGGACCTACTTGTGTGCTTGTCACCTAGGGTTTTGATTCAACAAAATAAATAAACATATGGAAGAAATTAGACTACAACCATTCATTCAATAAGTTTTGCAGAAAAATACTTACAATTCATCAAGAAATAACCATGCAAACCCTCGTTGTAACACCTTCCTTCAAGAGAAACACCATAAAATGCCAAAATTTGTCTTCCTTCAACAAGTGCACCTCACTAGATCAACCAAAACCCTAGAATAGGGTGCAAATTTCAGAACTCACCAAGTGGTGAGTGAAAGATGATGATAAAATGAGAGTGAAAATCTCCCATTTATACAAAACCTTGACCTAATTTTACATTTTAGGTCAGGTAAAAGGCTGACAAGGCCAAATTATCAAAATCATATTGTTTTACATTAAATTGTCAAATTAAAGCCCTAATTGAGCTATAAATAGATAAGAAGCTCCTCTAAGGGAGGCGTTAGCCCCTTCTAGGGAAAATGGGGCATCCTCGAGCAAAACAGTATCCCTCCTTGGGCTTCTCCAACCTACCACACGTGCCAATACTGCCCAGTCTGCCTCCCAAAATGTCCATACTACTGGATGCCATCATGACTATGATGGGTGACGTCCTAGGCCTTCCAAGGCCAACGTCCCACTAAAAAAGGGAAAATCCCCCTAGGTCAAGCTCTACCAGGGTCCCTCTGATGTGACGTCCTCTTCTTCTCTGGTGCAAAGACTTTGATCAACCTCTATCCTTTCTCTGCCCCCTGATGGGTTCTCAACATCCATCTGGTGCTCTCTTCAACCCCATGGAGGTGCGAACTGATCGTCTCCCCATGTGTACTGGTCCAAATGGTACCTGTCCATCGGGTATGGTCCTACACATCAAAGGCTACGCCTTTCATGGGCTCATCAGTCACAGGGATCATAGAAATGTTAGTCACATTTCATCATTAATATTATTAAACACATGCATAAAATCCCTAATACATCAATCAATAGCTGAAAGACATTACACAAGCCTGCAATACAAG
Organism: Picea engelmannii; assembly: GCA_009831015.1. Taxonomy (NCBI): domain Eukaryota; kingdom Viridiplantae; phylum Streptophyta; class Pinopsida; order Pinales; family Pinaceae; genus Picea; species Picea engelmannii. The sequence continues at coordinate 8,677 of ML827265.1, read as the reverse complement.
TCTGGGGAAAAGGACAAGGCTTCCTATTGGGCTAGTGTCCACAGAAAAAGGAAAGTTCCTAGAGAGACCTCATCCAAGCCATGTAAGTGGATGATGTGGTCAGGGGATTTCTAGGCATGTGGGTGTAGTAAGGGCCAAGGATGCAACATGTTACCTATGGGTGCCTTTGTAGAAGGCGAGTTGTCCCTGTCATGGATGCATTTTTCCAAGCCCATTCTTTCCTTTATTATTTTTATTCATTTATTTGTTTTTTGTTCAAGAGCTAACTAGGGGACATTGCCTTGGCATGGTGACCAGAGCTGACAGCGTTACCCACAAGTACTTTCGAAGAAATGAGAAGGCTGGCTCATGATGAGATCCCCTTTCCCTTGGCCATGCAACCAAGAGTCACTACCCTGGCGTGGTAACTAGCCGGTGGCAATGTCATACTGCTAGATACCCATGAACCTAATAGGCTGGCTCATGATGAGACCCCCTATCCTCTGATTAGGTCTTGTTTTATTATTTTTTTTGGGTCCCTCTTGTTTCTTTCTAAGAAGATTTTTATTGCTTTCTCGGGGATCCCTAGGAGAAGTATATCGAGGTTTATTCTTAGGCTTTTATCTTTTACCATCTTGTTTTTACCTTTTGGGCCTTTAGCCCCTTCTTCCCATGAGGTAAGGTGCAGTCCTAAAATAGGTCAACCCAATGCCTAGACGAGGGGAATGGGATAGGTGAGAGGGAAACAATATGTAAGGGTGGTGCTATGATGGGAGCGGATGATTGTTTTTTCAGAAATTCCCCCAGTGGAAAACCAAAACCTACAGACACAGGCTTGTTAGGGCACCCTGTCAATCCCCCCAAACATGGTCAAGTGGGAAAATGTAAGATCCAAGCAATTGTTAGAGATAAAAGGAATCATATGCATATATTCAAAGGTTTCAATGATCAAAAGTGACACATACCATGATACCTGGACCAATTGCCTCATGGAACAAGAACCACTTCTAATACAGGACCAAGGCTATGGTGATGGATGCTGCTGCTGCTGACAAGGAAAAGACAATGGAAGAAGAAAATGTGGGACCTCCAGGGCCATGCTTAGGTCAATATTTCTCTCAATACTACATGTCTAGGACCTATGGGCCTCGAGACATGATCTCCTAGTTATCCCTAAAAAGTCGAGACAACATCTGGCTCCAACTCGTGGACATGTGCTCACTGTAGAGCGCATGAGAACCTCACCATCTCTGGCATAACCTGCAGACCTGATCAATCTCGATAGAAGTATCAGTAACAAAATTGGGGTGGTAATGCCACCCCAACATACATATATATGTATATATACTAAAGTAAAACAATCAATATGCGAATGTAAGGCAAAGTACCTACCTTTACTTACCTGTTGGTTGGATGTTCAATGTAGTCAAACAACCGGTGTAGCCAATCCAACAATGTTCCATGATACCTGCCTTTTCTTCATCATAAACCAAAATAGTGATAAATGAAGCACAAAAATGTCATGATTTAGAATATATATCATATCATTGGAAATCTCAAAGTCTAACTCATGGAGGCGGGTGGGGGGGATAAAATCTCGCCAAGTGCATCTCCGAGAAAAGTACTCAATCCACCTCTGGAAGGGGTCATGAAGAGTCTACGGTTCATAATACTGGCTCCAAAGGTCTGCAAACTGACTACCTAGGATGTCCTCAAGCCCTGAGGCCTGGGAGGGGATCGACAAAGATCTAGCAGACAACTGGAAAAATCTCAAGGGAAAGTTGAAAAAATGAGATGATAGACTGAAATCTGTAGTTTTCAACCAATCCTTAGATTCTCGGGTTTGATTCAGAGGAAACTTAAGGCAAAAGGTATAATTCCCAACTACACCTTTAATGATACAACAAGGTAAGGTAATAAGAGGTGTCTGGAGAAAAATGTCATGAGAATCTCTCTTTAGGAAAATAACGTTCTTACTCCTGTCAAAACTTGAGCACAACGATGGTTGATAGTTATCTTCATAGAATAAATCCAAATGCTCATAGGAGTAATCATCAAAGTCCTCAAGGTATGACCGAAAATCATTAGGAAAGCATAGCATCAAGTCATCCTTGGGTGTTTGGGGAGCATTGGTAAAAAACTCATCTCCTTGTTGCCACTGGTCAAGAGCTCGCTGTGATAATTGCAAAGGGAAAACTTGGAGATGACTCCTTATATCATAGATATGATCCATATCATAACCAACTGCATCCCACCTACATCTCCCAACATGTATGAACTCATCAAAATCAGCTATGTCAGTGTCAGTATCATAACATGGAGGGTTGAAATCATTCAAAAGCTCACCCATCTCCTCCTCATTTCTCAAATAATAAAGTAGACAATTACCTGAATATTGGAGAGGAGGGTAACTTAATTTTTCTTCTTGTGCAGGAGCTTCTAGGACTTGGGCATATTTGGCATGCATTACTGTCTTATCCTTGGTCATGTAGCAAGGAAGATGCTCTCCATTTGGGGATTCCATTTCTCCATCACTCTCTGAGTCATGAAATAAGGTATCATCAAAATCCTGAAAAGGAAAGAAACTAACCTTATCATCTTGTTGTTGTGTAGGTGGAGAAGGCTTATGGATCGCTTCATCAAGAGGAAGAGGGCATGTTGATACTTTGTTATTGGGTTCTGGCTCCTCAACTATTTCTTCAACAATCCCTCGTCGATCTGTGGTTTGTTCCCCTTCTTATTGGATATCAATGATGAAGCTCTCAAGGGTAAACAAACTCTCTCCATTGAGAGTACTTAAGATAAAGAGGTATCCTATATCAAACGAGAATATCTTCGTCTCAATCACTGCAACCATGTAGTAAGCTTCATCGAGCGTCCTTGGCGTTATTTTATCAAGAGGGAAACTCAAATATCCCAAAAGTGCACGAGTAAAGAGATGGACCAGGTATCTCTCCTCGGGATGATGACTCTCATGAATATGATATAGCATGTTCTCAAATTTAATCTGGAAGTCTCTGACAGTTTCATCCTCAGCTTGTCTTATGTGCTTGAGTTCTTATAATAGCATTTGGATGTCTTCTTGCTGGATACCCCATCTCTAGAGAAAAACTTTCTCAAATTGCTCCATAGTCATGATGCTAGCCTCAGGGAGGTTATCATACAATTTTTTGGTATTGTAACAAAGTGTGGCAGAGAAAAGTTTCATGACCACGTCTTCAACATAATCATCGACTGAGTAGGATAGGAAGAAATTCAAGAAATTTCTCATGTGATAGTCAACTCTCTCTATATCACCACCCGAGAATCCAGGGAGCAAATTTATGTATTCAAAGGGCATTTGTTGAGGGTACCCCAGGATGTTACTCATATCTAAAGGCTTGTAGTTCTTGGGAACCCATTGTGAAGCCATTTTTGGCTTCGTCATCAGTGGAGTCGCCAGACAGTTTTCTTGAAACTATCAAAGAAATAGGGAAAACACCCTAGTGGAGTCACCAGGTAAGCTTGAAAGATAAGGCTCTAAGGCAAGGCTTACCGAAAAGATTTGTCATTTGAGGAGAATTGACTCAGTGTTTCTCGACAACGACACCTAAATGTTATCACATAGTTTGTAGCTAGGAAGAAAGGCTAGAAGATAGAGGGACAAACTGGCATAACAAGAACCTATCCCACCCAATGTCACCACGATGGGGAGGTTCTTTCTCTTTAGGGAGGTGAGACCCAAGGGAGACGTCCCCGGTAACCTGGGGTTTTGAAGAGGCTAAAGGATAATCAGACAATGACAAGTTCCCCCCTTCACAGATCACCACCAGAACAGATAGTCCGACTTATAGCCAACAAAGATAACCAAGTAGAATCCCTACCCGAGAACAAAGAAACAATAAACTGATATATGCAGGCTTCGGTCAGTACTTCATATATATCAAGGACTATCTGATATTCAATATAAGAAATTTGAAAGTAAATGTTGACGAAGTCAATGTTTACAAAATAGCAATAAAAGTAATTTCACTTCACCAATAAATACTAGAACGATATGGAATTCAGTGCAACAAATCAATATTTAACTCAATTAATGCCTTTAACTACCATTCAATTGCTCATAAAATGAAATGTTGCTGCATTAAAGATGTGACAACCAAGGATGACATCGACAACTTGGGTTAGTAAGTTAGTTGAGCTTAGGGTTAGTGTAGTTAGGGTTTGAAATTTCAAAGGGTCTGAGAGTTGTTTGACCAATTTCAGTTCAACATTGGAGGACTTCTAGATCAGTGCCTTAGGGTTTAATGGAGTCATAAGTGAAGGATGCACAGGTTGAAGGAGGCAAGATTTCAAGGACTAGAGGGAAGAGTTTTGAGGTGTTGCTAAGGAAAGGCCTCAAAATCAAAACCCTAGGGGAGAGAGGTTCACTTTGGTGTTGCTAAAGCAAGGCCTCGTGCTCTCTCCTCCTTCCCGACAAGATGGCTAGCTCAGATGAAGCACAAAATCAAGACAATAAGGCTTAATGAGGGAGAGTGTTGCTACAACAAGGTTCTCTCATCAAACCCTAAAAGAAAAATGGCCCTAAGTGTGAATAACCTAGGCCTGGGATGTCTTCTTCCTCTTGGATTCTAAATGGTACGGGTAGCACAGGGGAAAGAGAAACAAGGAGTGTAGCTACAACTAGGCTCTCTTTCTCTCCTTCAATGGCTAAAAGTTTCTCTATCAAGGGACATGAGACAAGGACCTACTTGTGTGCTTGTCACCTAGGGTTTTGATTCAAAAAACTAAATAAACATATGCAAGAAATTAGACTACAACCATTCATTCAAGAAGTTTTGTAGAAAAATACTTACAATTCATTAAGAAATAACCATGCAAACCCTAGTTGTAACACCTTCCTTCAAGAGAAACACCATAAAATGCCAAAATTTGTCTTCCTTCAACAAGTGCACCTCACTAGATCAGCCAAAACCCTAGAATAGGGCACAAATTTCAGAACTCACCAAGTGGTGAGTGAAAGATGATGATAAAATGAGAGTGAAAATCTCCCATTTATACAAAACCTTGACCTAATTTTACATTTTAGGCCAGGTAAAAGGCTGACAAGGCCAAATTATCAAAATCATATTGTTTTACATTAAATTGTTAAATTAAATCCCTAATTGAGCTATAAAGATATAAGAAGCCCCTCTAAGGGAGGCGTTAGCCCCTTCTAGGGAAAATAGGGCATCCTGGAGAAAAATGTTAGCCCTCCTTGGGCTTCTCCAACCTGCCACACGTGCCAATACTGCCCAGTCTACCTCCCAAAACGTCCATACTACTAGATGCCATCATGGCTATGATGGGTGACGTCCTAGGCCTTCCAAGGCCAACATCCCACTGAAAAAGGGCAAATCCCCCTAGGTCAAGCTCTGTCGGGGTGCCTCTGATGGGACATCCTCTTCTTCTCTGGTGCAAAGACTCTGATCAAGCTCTGTCCTGTCTCTGCCCCCTGATGGGGTCTCAACATCTATCTGGTGGGCTCTTCAGCCCCATGGAGGTCCGAACTGACCATCTCCCCATGTGTACCAGTCCAAATGGTACCCGTCCGTTGGGTATGGTACTGCACATCAAAGGCTACGCCCTCCATGGGCTCATTAGTCACAGGTATCATAGCAATGTCAATCACATTTGATCATTAATATTATTAAACACATGCATAAAATCCCTAATACATCAATCAATAGCTCAAAGACATTACACAAGATTGCAATACAAGTCTGGGGAAAAGGACAAGGCTTCCTATTGGGCTAGTGTCCATAGAAAAAGGAGAGTTACCAGAGAGAACTCATCCAAGCCATGTAAGTGGATGATGTGGTCATGGGATGTCCAGGCATGTGGGTGTAGTAAGGGCCAAGGATACAATGGGTTACCTATGGGTGCCTTTTTATAAGGCGAGCTGTCCCTGTCATGGATGCATTTTTCCAAGCCCATTCTTGCCTTTATTCTTTTTATTCTTTTATTTGTTTTTTGTTCAAGAGCTAACCAGGGGACACTTCCTTGGCATGGTGACTAGAGCTAACAGCATTACCCATAAGTACTTTTGAAGAAATGAGAAGGTTGGCTCGTGATGAGACCCCCTTTCCCTTGGCCATGCAACCAAGAGTCACTGCCCTAGCGTGGTAACCAGCTGGTGGCAATGTCATACTACTAGATACCCATGAACCTAATAGGTTGGCTCGTGATTAGACCCCCTATCCTCTGATTAGGTCTTGTTTTATTATTTTTTTTGGGTCCCTCTTGTTTCTTTCCGAGAAGCTTTTGATTTCTTTCTCGGGGATCCCTGGGCGAAGCATCTCGAGGTTTATTCTTAGGCTTTTATCTTTTACCAGCTTACTTTTACCTTCTGGGCCTTTAGCCCCTTCTTCCCACAAGGTAAGGTTCAGTTCTGAAATAGGTCAACCTAATGCCTAGACGAGGGGAATGGGATAGATGAGAGGGAAACAAGATTTAAGAGTGGTGCTATGATGGGAGTAGACGATGGTTTTTTCAGAAATTCCCCCAGTGTCAAACCAAAACCTACAGACACAGGCTTGCTGGGGCACCTTGTCAATCCCTCCAAACATGGTAAAGTGGGAAAATGTAAGATCCAAGCAGTTGTTAGAGATAAAAGGAATTAGATGCATATATTCAAACATTTCAATGATCAAAAGTGACACATACCATGATACCTGGATGAATTACCTCATGGAGCAAGAACCACTTCTGATACAAGACCAAGCCGATGGTGATGGATGCTACTGCTGCCGACAAGACAAAGCCAATGGAAGAAGAAAAGGTGGGCCCTCCAGGGCCATGCTTAGGTCAATACTACTCTCGGTACTACATGTCTAGGACCTATGGGCCTTGAGACATGATCTCCTAGTTGATGATCTGTCTTCTCCCATTATTTTCCGAATCATATTATGAATCTAGGTTTATATATTTTTTCTTGATATTGACCGCCAATGATTTTTTTGAGAGACATTCATCAGTGTTGTGCTAGGGGATTTTGTGGAAATCACAACACTTTCTAGTGTCCTTATTCATCTTTCCGTGACCCTTCTTTTCCCATGGCTTCATAATTTTTTTGGGAGGTTGTTTGTTAGGGTCATCTTTATCATACTTTGGTTGTTGCGGATTTGCAGACCCAAACTCCCATTTATTCTGGTGCCTAAATTTCAGCTGGATTTTGGCAACATATTGATAAGTAGCTCCGAGTGATGAGATGTCTAGAAACTCCATTTCAGTTTGGATGTACCCATGTAGAGCGCCACATTTTTTAAGAACCAAATGCTGCTTAGAATCTTTGATACCTATCTTGGTGTGCAAGGTATGGAAGGTATTGGTGAACTTCGACACTGGTTGGCCCCCTCTCTTGACGTAGCATGGTCCATCTTCTATATTCGTCATCGTAGTTACCAATAGGGTAATGTTGTTCCTTGACTGCATCCTAAAAAAAACCCCAAGTGGGCTTGCATCCATATATTCCAGACTCCTTTATGGAACTTTTCTGCCAGTAAGTTTCCCTGTCCGAAATATTGTGGACAAAGAAATAACCTTCTAGCAAATTTAACCATTTTTCTACAACATCTGCATCTATCTGTCCTTCAAGTACAGGAATATCAAAAATAAATTGTAACTTTTATTGTGAGGTGCCTCAAAAGTGGCCTCTTGATGAAGACGCATCGGTTTTTATCAACATGAGTTGAAGGATGTGGGAAAAATTCTCCATCATTTCGTCCCTCTGTTGCGTGAGAGCTTGCTTAAGAAACAAATTCATATAATCATCTGATCTCTTTTTTTTCTATTCTTCCACCATGGAGGGTTTCTTAGTCATGCGAGAGCAATTGTACTTAAGAGAGACAAGCTCAAGACCCAATTTGCTATACTTGGACCTTGTTAGGGACATGCACTGGAAAATAAACGATCAAGAGTAGTCTGCTTTGATACCACTGATTTGGATTATTTTTGGCACGAAAAGAGAGTGGATTTACAATAAAGAAAATTTACAGAGATATATTAGATATCCAATCATATAACATATATTTATTAGATATATAACCATAAACACAGAGATATAGTAATACATAATTTATATTAATGAGCGAAATGTACAAAACTGTAGAAATCAAAGTGAAAGACTCGCTAGAATGGTGGCATCTTCTCTCTGAGAAGAGATGTGATGACTACTCACATTTGAAAGAAGATGATCATTACAATGAGGCTCTAAAGGCATTTTTAACATAAATAAAATCCAAAACACTAACCCTGGAAGATGAAAAACCAAAATTTTGTTCACCCTGTTTTGGGTAGTTTGGTGTATCAACTTCCTAGGGGCGTAACTTTGGCATACGATCTTCGTTTGGGGCACATGATAGCTTGTTGGAAATGTATCATTGAGGAGATTCATTTTGGGGTCTTAATCAAATAATTTAGCTATCATTGAGGTGATATATCCTGAAAAAATTCATTTAGGCCCTCAAAATGGCCTCAGAAGTTTAAGAATCGAAAAACTGCTAAAAATAATAAGTTTCCATAAAATTGTTATGAGCTAGTTGGAATAGGTGGGTGGTCACCGATATTGACATGGATCAATCCTCCCTCCTTAGGAAGAAATGGTATTCATCACTTTGAGTTCCTAGGGGAGAGGGGGAATCGTTTGATGAATTTGGACCTTGGTGAGCTACTTGCCTTG
>ML827264.1:75489-101690 GCA_009831015.1 Picea engelmannii | reverse complement strand
CTCTTAAGTGCTCAATCCTTCTTAAACCTTAATATTTTGTTGACCAAGACCAATTTGATTTTTGTTTTCTTATTCTTTTTCTTTGCACTCACATCGATTATGTGGCTTTGGATGTTGTTCAGTACGGGATACGGCAGGATGATTTTTTAGCGATATGTATTGTTTGTAGCGAGGTTTAAGTTGTGGTTTATGAAAAGCACCAATCTCATATCCATTTTCAATTAAAAACAATTACTGCATATAACTTTATGTATATATGGTGTGATTGTTTGTTGGTTTTGATTTGGTAAATAGTTGTTCAATGTATCATAGTTGGTGGATTAACTTGGGATGAAATGATATGATTATGTTTAAGTAATTTTTTTTTTTTTTAAGTTTTATGGTAGATTAACTTGGGATGAAATGATATGATTATGTTTAAGTAATTTTTTTTTTTTTTAAGTTTTATGGTAGATTAACTTGGGATGAAATGATTATGTCTAGCAATTTTAATTTTATTTTGTTAGTTTTATATTAATATTGAGTGAAGTATTTACTTGAAACATAGTGGTAGAAAATCTTTTAAGTGGTCTTAAACCATAATAAAGTATTGATAATTCTAACTTGTTCAATTAAGGTAAAAATCACTAGACGTGCTCATTTATTCTTCATTCAGGGTTTTGGCAAGTGAAAATTCGTCATTTCTACTATGAGGCTTTGAGTTTTTCAAAGGCTTCATGTTTTAAATTTATGTTGAGCTTCACCAATTTTGAGTTATAAATATATATAAAAATAAGGTTTTCATATTTTAAATATGAAACTTGTATTGTTTTTTCCAAAATTTTTGCAATATAAAATACTTATCTGATCATTAAAATTAATGATTTCAAAGGGGACATGTCAAGTTATTATTGCTTCCACTGGAGTTTGATTCCCCTAACTGACATGTTCTCCCCTTGTAAATAGATGCAACCTACAAGGGGGTTGTTTGATCATCAAAAGTCGCCATGAGTATTAAATCGAGTTAGTAAGCTACACACCGTTAACTACATCATGACATCCCGCCCCTTGATAGATAGTGGATGCTCAATAATCAAAGTATAAAATAAGCTTTTAATACCTTTAATGAGAAAAAAAAAAAAAACACATTTCATTATTATAATGTGCAAAATTGTACTTGCAATAGTAGAAAGATTACGAGACACATTTTATAATACTAGGTCATGTTGCATTTTTTTGAAAGTTTTAATTTTATTTGTTTATTATATTCTCAAAAGCATTTGTATGTACATATTTAATTGTGTGGTATTTTTTTAATTGATTAATCCTTGTCGAGTGCAACAATTGTAGCTTTCAGTTTTGGATTAGTTTATGGATTAGCAAAACTTGCAATGAAAAGTATTCATCATTAATTATATTTTTTGGACTTTTCTTCGTTTTCATTGCACAGGATGCTTTGGTTTTACATCTTTTATCACACATGGATGACAAAAAAATCCATATTTGTGAATTAAAAAACAAAAAGATCAACAAAATACAATGGTTAATGTTAAGAGTACCTACATCTGAATGGGGTGATAGGGACAAGAGTCACATGATCTAGGAGGACATGAGGTGATGGGAAAGCATGAGATAATCACAAGGGTGATAGCACAAGGCCAATGCTTGAAAAGGTTTATGAGACTGGACAATAGCAAAGCCTCCGTGATCACATTGTACCTAAGCTAGGGGAGCCAAAAACTCACATTGAAAGCACTGATTAAGGCCACTCGATAGGAATTCTAGAAGGCATCATGGCCTTCACTAGTTTTAGTTCTAATCCATTTGGTTGGGAGAACCTATAGAAGCGTTGGAATAGAGGCAAAGGATGCCATCGTCCATATTTTAAGAATTCACCATTGCTTTGTTCACAGAGAAACATGGACATTGTAGGCCTAAATTCCTCCTCCATTGTTTGTAGGTCTGCACCCGGGGACCTTGGTGAGTTTGGTGATGAAAGGGTGGGGATAGGAGAAGTACCACCAATAAAAATCGATAAGGTAAGACCACCAAAGGGTTGGAGTAGAAGGGAAATCCCTAACACCACACACCCACATACAACTCATAGATACCAAGTCTTTGGCAAAGGGATTTCAATCTAGGCATAAGCCCGACTACTATGCAACAACTAGAAGAGCTAGAAGATAGAGTTTTCTAACAAAGGCATAGCACTAGAAGCCAGATGGTGGATAGAGAGATAGAGAACTTGGACGAGACACAAATATCTCACACATTATAATTTCCCAATAAAACAAAATTGTCGGCATGCACTAGCATACTAGGGACATGATTATATGTAGAATGGAAAACAAGACTGAACAAGATAGTCCTCTCCTAGAGCACATAATTCTAAACATCCCCCAACTACTAGAAGATGAATAGGGCTCTCTCCAAGAGGAAATGTGTGGCCTACATACATGTCATGCATGCTCAGACTGTAGACATGTTCGTAGCTATACAACAATAGAGAAGAAACCGATGTTCCCAGCGGGAGGCACCTTGCAACATCCCATCTCCTTCGATTATGAGAAAGCTTAACCAAGTTTTTCCATTATTTTATTATATAATGTTGATCATGATAGGTCTAGTTGACTTTTTAAATAAATCATTTTTATTCAAGGAGCAATGGGCTTGCCCATGCAACTTGCTCATGGAACACTATATATGTCTATCTAAGTATGAGACTAGAAAATCGATAGTCCTAAAAATTGCTAGGTATATTTGCTTGTTTGAATATCGATTAGCTTTAGGTTGTTATGTCTACAAACATATCTCTAAAACATGTTTTGAAAAGATCTGGGGGGTCAACCAAACCTTTGGGGACCTCTTAACAAGTTTGTAACCCTATTAATGCAATGTTGCATGTATCTCACAAGATTCACTACACAAATGACGTGCCATGTGAGGCAAGAAGAAAGCAAGGGGTTTCAACCTTGATATTTCTTGAGTAGTATTTTATGTGCAATTTTTCTAATTCAAGCATTTTCTTTTCTCGACATTAGATCATTTTTTATTTTCTATTTTGGGGGTTGTTTTACAATGCAAGGTTTTATTCAAGCCGATTTTTTATTTTGGGTATCCATGCTTATGAAAGTTTTGTAAATTATGAGAAAGTTTTAATAAATTTTGCTTTGTTGTCTGGAGGGTATTGAATTTTTTTTATTAATGTTTATTGCTTTCGAGTCTTGAGAGACTTGAAATTTAATTAAGTTTGTAGGGTTGCAAGTTTGATTTTTTTTGTAAATGCTAGCAATATTTTTCTATCTTTCCTGGTTTTGGATTCAAGGGGCATGTAATTCACTAAAGTCTTTAGGGGTTTACGGGTTTTAAGGATTTGAATTTTTTTTATAGGCAATGGAGATATGTAGTTTTGTGGTTTATGATGATGATCATCAATGCCCACTAAGACGAATTTTGGTCCATTGAACGTATAAAATAAAATTAATTAATTTGATTTATCACATTGTTTATATGATTGAATAACTTAGAGATATTTATGAATTACCTTTGATTTTTATGGGTTAATAGGTTATGGAGTTTGGTTTTATTACAAATGTTATGAAAATTAGATTGAATGTCTTTGTTGACTAGACATTCCAATAGAAAGTGTTTTTTATCCTCCACCTTATCTGTCTTGTGGATTTTACAGATTTTTTCATGCCAAAGTATTTTAGGTCTTGTCAAACACCCGATTTTGTTGTGAACTTTATGGGAATTATTTCATAGTTTTGCAATACTTCTTTTTTGTGTTGGCAATAATAGAAATATGATTTTGATCTTCTAACTCGAGGTCAATGATTTCTTTGTAGTAATTCATCTTTGTCTTATTCTTGGTCTCCATGTCACTCCATGTCCTCTCTCAATTTCAAAAAAATTGTAACACTACAAAGCTTCATAACTTGTGAACTCATGAAAACCAATGAGATTTAGGAATGTTTCCATCCAATCTTTTCGACCATAGAAACAAATTTTAAAAGAAATCAATTAAATCCCTGTCATTTATGTTAGATCCAATATACCAAAGTTGATTTATGCGGGCTGGAAGGATATTCTACTCAAATGTTTTGATGATACGAGTATAAATATCCCATTAACGTGCATTGGATGTAGCTTGGGTGGTTGGGAGCGATGGTTGTTATCCTCCCCAACCAGGTTCAATTCCTTGTAAGTGACATGTGATTCCCTTAATGGGTCTATAAGATACTCTTGTTGCTGAGTATGTTTCTCATGTTGTTGAGCAATCAATATCTTGCTAATCTTGGCCTCCCTATGTTCTCTTGCGGNGTGGACGTAGCGAGCTACCAGTCTTCGGTGCCGTGAACCACGTGAAAAAAAATCCCATTAACATCCATTATCAAGATATAACAAATTTGTTGCATTACCAAGAAAGAACAAGTAATACATTAAATACGAAGATATTGTATTACTAGCCACTTCAAGGGGGAAACCTCCAATACCACTTCAAGAAGGTATTCTCCAATGAGTTCACATATATCAACGTAACCTCTCCATACAAATGATGTCTTATTTAAACAATAGATGTAAAGAAAGAATACTAACGTAGTGGGTTTGGGACAATTAGTGTGGCTCTTACATATCATGGTAAAAGAGAAGAAGATAAAGATAAAGGTAGATAAATAAAGAAGAGCGTAATCATGAGGGTAGTTATATATCATGGGCCCCACTTAGAAAAATACTTTGCCCTCAAAACTATGATAATTCCAAATATTGCTAAATGAAATCATGTGCTTCCTTTGTGGCATTATCAAAAGGAAGATTCTTCCGTTTATTAGATACTTAGTGATGGTATTGTGACATAGTTTTCAACTCTGGGTGTCTATAACTTCTTTTGGCTCCAAAATGAGTTTGCCTTGTTCATCTAACTTTGGCAATGTTTTCCAAATTGGAATGTCTTTCCCAATAAACCTTTTTTAGAGAATAGACATGGAAGACTTTGTGAATGCATAAAGATGAGGATAAATTTAAGGTATATGCAGTTTCCCCAATTTTATTGACAAATTTGCAAGGTCCATGGAACTTTGGTGAGAACTTTTGGCTACATTTGTTCTTCATGGAAAATTGTTTGCATGGTTGGAGGTGAAGGTAAACCCAATCACCAATTGAAAACTATCATTCTAAATGGTTCTTATTTGCTTGTTCTTTCATTTGATTTTGTGCAAGCATAAGATTGTCTAGAAGAAATTGTAGGGTTTTGTGAACCTTCTAGCTATGAGTTGCTATTGCTTGAACTTTAGTACTGGAAGGAACATAGTTGTCAATGATTGGCCAAATTTTTATATTTTGAATCATTATAATTTGTGAGATATAATCCTGAAATTAGTCTTAAACAAGTCATTTTGGTGTTTGTGCCATAACCTTTTATCAATAAAGGTTTAGACTGTGAAATTTTCATGGGTTTAAAATTCATATTAAAGTACTATAGGCCAAATTTTAGACTTAGAAGGGTTCAAAGTTTAGATATATAGTAGGGCAAAGGTCAACCATCCCCACAAACTCCAAATTAAGGGTTTGAAAGGTACATAACTTACAATTGGCATAACTTTTGATTGGAAGATTTGTTTTTGGTGATTCAAAATTTGTGAAAAAAGAGGAAAAAGAGGAGAATTATTATTTTCTCGTATGGCTCCAAAGGTTCCTCCAAAAGTTAACTCACCAAATAAACCTCCAAAAATCTCAACCACAACTCAAGAAGAAAAAGATGAGTTTTTTCACCAAATTGGAAAGGTGGAAAACAAGATGAATGAAAATATGGAACATGTGGAAAACAAGATGAATGAGAATAGTGCACATATGAAAAATATGATGGATGAAAAAAGGAAAGAGATGGAAAAGAAGATGAATGAAAATCGAGAACACGTGGAAAAGAAGTTGAATGAATATAGTGCACATATGGAAAGTAAGATGGATGAAAATATGTATCAAATGGAAAAGAAAATGAATGAAATGCAGAAGTCCATGAAGTCCATAGAATCCATGTTCTTATAGAGGATATGGAGATCCAATGAAATCCTGAAAAGAAGGAGAATAATGGTGTTGAGACTCAATCACATATGGGGAGTATTTTATCACAATTTGAGAGCACTAATACCGAATTTAAGAATTATTCATCACTTCAAGATCCATATCATCAAGGCTTCAAGTCAACACTAAGGAACTACTTCATTCCAAAGATCGAAACAAGGAAGTTTTATGGTAAAGATCCTATAACATGGATATTCCAGATGGAACAATACTTCGATCTACACCAAGTTCCAAGCATACTAAAGGTACCTATTGCATCCTTGTATTTAGAAAATTATCAATTTATTTGGTATTAATGGCTTTGTGAAAGAAAAGAGAATTATGTAATCTCTTGGTCCATTTTTTACGGATGAATTGATATCACGTTATGGGGATATCAAGAGAAATACATTCCTTAGTCAATTGATAATTTTTTGGCAAAAGGCCTAGTTGCATAACACATTCAACAATTCCAAAAGCTTAGTCTCAAGGTAAAGAACATTCCTGAGATAATTTGTTAGATATCTTTATGGGAACTTTAAAGGAGAAAATTCAACATGAGGTGCATCTCTTCGAACCTAAATCCCTAGAGTAAGCTTTCAATATGCAAGGAAAGTGGAAAACAAAAATATGGATACTAGAATGGTGGCCACTGACAACCATAGAGAGCACCATGTTCCCTACTTCACTCAAATGACAAGGTTGACACCTCTACAAATGGATGAAAGAAGAGCCAAGGGACTATGTTTCAATTGTGATAGCAAGTACAGTAAGGGGCATAAATACGTGATAATAAATTATTCTACATAGATTATGAAGAGGAATAAGATCAAGAATTGGAGCCATCACAAAATCTAGATTTGGAAGAGACTACTCCAATGATATCTTGTCATGCATTGGCTAACATCGATACTCCACAAACCCTCAACATAGAAGGGTACATCAAAAATTAAAAAGGTAGCAATGTTGATTGATTATGGTAGTACCCATAACTTCATCAATTGCAAATTAGCAAAATATCTCAATTGCTTTGTATTTCCAACACCAAAGTTTCAAGTAATGATTGTAGGTGAAGGTACCATAAATTGTTTTGGGCAATGCCATAGTATTAAGCTCAATATGAGGGAGTATTGATTGGATGGTCCCATGATTTCCATCCAAATGGGTGGTGCTAATGTTGTATTAGGGGTCCAATGGTTACAATCATTGGGAACAACAACCCTTAATTTTCAGGATCTTTTCATGAGATTTTCCTCATAAGGCAAGGAAATTGAGCTTAGAGGCATCCAAGGGAAACCCTCTAAAGTGATAAACTCTAATCGCATGACAAAATTACTCAAAAAGGGACACCATAGTGTAATTGTACAATTGTGCTCCCTAGATGTTCAAACATCTATATCCTCTGCTCCAATGGATCTCCAAATGGTTATCAACAACCATTCCAAGTTATTTGGAGATATGCCTAAGGGTCTTCCACCAACTCGAGATCCTGATCATTCTATTCATTTGCAACTCTAAAGTGTATCACCTAACATTAGGCCTTACATGTATCCATATGCACACAAGAGTGAGATTGAGCATATGATCCAACACATGTTAGAGGTTGATATCATTCAACCTAGCCAAAGTTATTTCTCTTCACTAGTAGTGATGGTTACGAAGAAGGATGGTTTATCGTGTACGTGTCCATATTATAGACAACTCAACAAAATGACCATCAAAGATAATTTTCCTATTCTTGTCATTGATGAATTATGAGATGAATTGCATGGAGAAAAATTCTTTACTAAGTTGGATCTTCATTTGGGATATCATCAAATCAAAATGAGACATGAAGACATTCCCAAAACAACCTTTAGAAAACATGAAGGTCACTATGAGTTCTTGGTTATGCCATTTGGACTTACTAATGCACCTTCAACATTTCGTATATCAATGAATTCTATTTTCAAACCCTTCCTTAGAAAATTTGTGTTAGTATTTTTTTATGACATACTAATCTACAACAAATCATGGGAAGATCATGTACAACATGTTGATATGGTATTACAACTTTAGGAAGAGAAACCACTTTATGCAAATCCTTCCAATTGTGCATTTGGGGTTCAATAAGTGGAATATTTGGGTCATATTGTATCTCATGAAGGTGTAAAAGTGGACCCTAACAAAATTAAAGCTATGAGGGAATGGCCAATTCCCAAATCTTTGAAGAAACTTAGAGGATTCTTAGGATTGATAGGATATTACCGCAAGTTTGTCAAGAACTTTGGTCAAATAGCGACAACTCTAATGACATTATTAAAGAAGGAAGAATTTTCTTGGATTGAAGAAACAACCAAAGCTTTTGAAAAACTCAAGGAGGCTATGGGTACAACTCCTATCCTAGCCACACCTAACTTCACAAAAACATTTATTGTGGAGTGTGTTATGAACATAAATATACATATAAAGTAGATATCAATAAGATAATGATTTAATAAATAATAATTATTAATAATGAAAGGATGTGTCTCAAAGGACGTTTCTCAAAGGACATGTCTATTGGTGAAGGGCACCCCTGCGTGGGTATGTAAGCAAGCCCTCATTGTTCATTGTGATCATCATACTATTCACTCATATACATTTTATTACTCAATATATTATTTATTATCCTATATGGATTTCTACATTGTGTTCCAAGTATTTTGGATATTTACATAGTGAACCGGGTTGGTTCACCACAATGGTATCAGAGCTCGTCTCGATCTGGCCTTTAGCCACCAGACCTTTTGGTCAGATTTCATTGTCCGTAACAACTCAACTAGTGACACAAAAAAATTTCAAAGTTCTCTAAAGCATTGGTCTTTGACCATAACTGGCTCTTGGCCATTTGAAATAAAAAAATAAATAAATTCGTTGCAACGTGAAGTCTTCGCTGCAAAGGAATCAAGCAAAAACAGTATATATATATATATATATATATATATATATATAACTCTTGTAACTCTTCTTAGTACTTTTATAATTTTATAAAAAGTTTTCTTTGTAATATATATATATATATATATATATATATATATATTAAGAGGAGTTATAAGGAGTAATTCAAAATTCGTGACGTCAATATTGACGAAAGACAAATGGATTCTAATAAAATGACAGAAGGAAGATTATTTTATGAAGGTTGTCCAATCGTATGTTATAGTTTTTCTACATTAAAGGGGAGTATTCAAGGAAGAGAGGTTAACATCATAATCAACTTGGACTATAATGAAAATTACATTAATATTGATTTGACAAATCAATTATTAATTCCAGAGCCGAATATAATTGAAAATAAAGATATTTTTCAAATTAAGGAGCTATAAGTGAAAATGGATGGATATGAATATAGATCTCAATTCTATGTTACAACTATGTATACAGAAGAAATCAACATCATTATCGGGCTATCCTGGTTTAAAAATCTAGGTACCTTCATCTTAAACATGGAAAAAAAGTTTGTGACATTCCCCTATAAGGAGAAAATGGTAACATTACAAGACACTAAATCAGAGCTAGTAACATTAGAAGACTTTAACAATATCACATAAGTAGTACTTCAAGAAAATAAAAAAGTAATGCAAGGGACGTCGAAAGAAATTCACGAAGTTATCACAGAAAAAAAACGAAGAAAATTCTCGCTTAAAAGACCACAATAAAAAATTACTCGTCCAAATCAAGAAGGCTAAGGTTACAAAGCAATATGGAAAAAAAATTAGAACAAGAAAAGGAGGATCTTGAAAAAGAATTGAAGAAGAACCTCACAGAGAAAGAATAAGAAAATTATCGTTTGAAGAACCTTAATCAAGAGTTATTAGAACAAATCAAAAAGTTGAAAGAAGAGAAACTTGAAAATCCAGACATTAAAGATATCAACAAATCAGGTAATGAAGAATGTACAACTCAAGAAGCTACAAAATCAATTGGAAAAAAGACAACGTCAGATGTCGAAGTACAAACGATGGAAGCTCCAAATATACTTACTAATCAAAATTTAGTGATTAACAAGGCAACATCGACGCATGAAGAAAATCATATATCAAAGTCAAAAGAAGAAAATGATACAAGTATGATAAAGGGAAATCATATTATTAGAACTCCATATCAACATTAAAATCATAAGAGTATATATATTAACCAATTAAAATATCAATATTATCCAAGACGAGAACCTTATAAACACCCAATGTTGCAGAAGATCGAACTAGGGTGACAAGACTCTTTCAAAATTCGATGATTCTGCTCATCTCTTTGTCACTCATATCGTTTGGTATTGTCAACTACGATAGTTCCTAGAACAATGGATGAGAGGACATTACAAGTCAAAGAAAAAGTCATTAACCCTTTCATTAATATGCTTTGAGGACAAAGCATTTTTAAGGGGAAGGCAATGTTATGAACATAAATACACATATAAAGTAGATATTAATAAGGTAATGATTAAATAATAATTATTAATAATGAAAGGATGTGTCTCAAAGGACATGTCTATTGGTAAAGGGCACCCCTACGTGGGTATATAAGCAAGCCCTAATTGTTCATTGTGATCATCATACTATTCGCTCATATACATTTGATTACTTAATATATTATTTATTATCCTGTATGGATTTCTACATTGTGTTCCAAGTATTTTGGATATTTACATAGTGAACTGGGTTGGTTCACCACAAAGTGTGATGCATCAAGCCATGACGATAGTGCAATTTTAATGCAAGAAGGAAGTCCCCTTGCCTCTGAAAACAACCAACTTAAAGGAAAAAACTTTCTCAAACCAATTTATAAAAAATAAATGTTGGTCATACTACATGCATTTAAGAAATGATGTCCTTACCTAATAGGAAGACACTTCAAAGTAAAAACACATCATGATAGTTTGAATTACTTCTTGGAGTAATGGTTATCTTTAGAAAAACAACAAAAATGGGTTACAAAGATGCTATGTTATGACTTTGAAATTATCTACAAGAAAGGAAAACATAATATTGTGGCAGATGCACTTTCAAGGAAAGAAGAAGAAACAAAGGGTTCACTATATGCTTTTATATTCTGCAATTTGATTGGGTGGAAGAAGCAAGGATATAATGGAAGAAAGATCAAGATGTATGTAAGATCATTCAACAATTACAAGAGGAGCCCAATGCATTAGATAAATTTGTATGGAATAATGATTTTATATGGTATCATGATCACCTATATTTATGTAATAATTCCCAACTCAAGCAGAAGGTCCTTCTAGAATTGCACACTTCTCCTATAGGAGGACATTCAGGGTTCTTGAAAACTTACCATGAGATCAAGAAGGATATTTTCTGGGAAGGTCTTAAAAATGATGTTCAAAATTTTGTGCCTGAATGTGTGGTCTGCCAACAAAATAAGGGAGAGACAATCAAGACTCCAAGTCTCATACAACCATTGGCTATACCAAGTCAATGTTGGGAAGAAGTTTCAATGGATTTTATTACAGGTTTACCCAAATTTGAAGGAAAGATTGTCATCATGGTAGTAGTGGATTGACTAACTAAGTATGGCCATTCTCTCTCTCTCTCTCTCTCACACACACACACACATACACACACACACACACACACATCCTTTTAAAGCAATTACAATAGTCGATGCATTCATGGAAATAATTCAAAAGCTACATGGAGTCCCCAAGATTATTGTAAGTGATAGAGGTCCAATTTTCAGTTGAAATTTTTGGACTGCATTATTTTGTTGTTTGGGTACTCAATTGACTCATAGCTCATCTTACCATCCTCAATCCAATGGGAAAACTAAGATTATGAATAAATGCATATAAGGATATCTTCATGGTTTTTCATCTTGTTAGCACTAGGAGTCACCTTCAGATTGCATGGAAGGCAAGCCCAATACCCATCAAGTTATAAGTGAATGTAAGGGTGTTTAAAGGGTCAAATGGAAAAGGACTTAAGTGATAATGTTCTAACTTAGACAACATGGCTAGCATGCACCAACAATTAAGGTCTTGGCTAATTTCAATAAGTAGTTTGGGAATAAGTATGAATAGAGGGAAGACTTGAATGAGATAAGTGTAGGGGTTGCTGTAAACATCAGGTCAACAAGAGCCTAAGGAGGAAAGCTTCTTAACACAAGATCTTCTTGAACTGAGAAACTAAGGAAGCTAAATAAACATTATGATAACATAATGATAAAACATCTATCATAACATCACCGCAATCATTCATGTGAATCATTCAAAGCTTGAACATTTAGCATAAGAAGCAAATAGACTAAAAGAGAAGCTGATTTGTATTAGTAAAAAAGTCTTAAGTCCAATACATCACTAGATCACAGTTACTTCATCAAAATATTACAGTATAAGGGAGCCTTTCTCAACCATCCGAACCTAGCAAATCAAATGATCTATCTATTTATAACAAAAGAGAGGCAACAACTGGAGGTACGAGCTGGCCCCTTCCCTTGAAAAACTCTAAACATTTATTTTCTCTAACAACTTATCTAACCATCTATGCTATAAAATAGGAAAATGTCGGTGACTAATCCAACTAAAATTCAAACTGAATTGATTCCCTTTTGCTGCACAACTCCTTGTTTTCCATGTGTCCTTCAAAGCACATGGTTGTCTTCATAGTGCTAGCTGCTGCTTCTCCATCCTTCATCATCATCAATTTATCCAAAAGTTGTTAGCTTGGTCCTCCTAGATCCCTGGTCTTTATTGGCAACTTCCTTGGGTAGAAAAACTGGGTAGCGCACTACAAGGAGAAAAGGTAGCGCTTGTAGGTAGCATCATTGTGCTGCATATGTGTACAGACTCTTCTCTCTGTGCAATATTAGGTAGTGCCTCTGTGTTGCGCCTCTTTGCCAACCTTTACCCTCTGTGAAATATTCGGTAGCGTCATTAGGTAGCGTCTCTGTGTTGCGCCTGTGTGCCAATTATTTGTCCTCTGTGAAATATTCGGTAGCGCCACTTATGCTGCATCTGTGTGTAGATTTGGGTAGCATTACAAAAAAGCAGCGCCTTCAATACTTGAACATGTGCAAAGTAATTTATGGTTTTTCATGATGACAAAACCTTTTAATCAAGAGCCTTGACTGCACAATAGGTAGTGCCTTCTACCAATGGGGAAGCTAGCACTTAGCAAAAACCCAAAACCCAAATAGTTAAGCACTTAGAAGCCTATATAGATGGCAGAGATAATATTTGCATATTGGTTAACCCTCCCAAAAATATGCATCCTAAAAAATGGGGCTTACTCTTACTAGCTATTTTGTGATTTTGACACTTAACCTCATACTCTTTCTGGTAGAAAGAGGATCTTCAATTGACACAACAAACTTCTTCTTCTTAGCATTGACAAGCTTCTTTGGTGTAGTTGTGCTCTCCTTAGCTGTTGGTTTGTCATCTTCAATGGCAGCTTCACCCAACACCTGTAGATTTCTTTGGGCTACCTCATCTTGAAAATGATTCAGCTCTTCCTTTAGCTTCCTGTTCTGAGATTGGAAGCCTCTGTTCTGCCTGTAGATATTCCTTAGCTGTCTATGAAGAGGCTGGGCCCTCCTTGCTGCAAATATTTCCAAGTCAAGGGTGTGACTGTAACCATCCATGAGCTCTTTCATCTGAGCCAAGTTGACCTTATCTTCTGCTTTAAGACGAGCTATTTCTTTTCTTGCATCTCTAAGTTGTTTGATAAGCCTTTTGTAGGTCTGACTGTCAGGAGGAACAATGGCATGTACAGTCTCACTAGGCTTTTTCTCTGACTCCTCTTCCTCCTGCATGGGAAGTGTCTTGTCTACCTCATCAGGTTCCTTGATGACTTTACTTTTATTCTTCTTTCTCAGCACATGGGTTTCATATTTTCTTTCAATAGGCTTCTCAATGCCTTTCTCAAAGGTTTCATATTTTCTTTCAATAGGCTTCTCAATGCCTTTCTTAGAGGTTTCATCTTTACTCTCCAAAGGTCTTTTAGTACATTTATCCTTACCCTTCTATATAGGGGTTTCTTGTTTCCCTTTAGTAGGATGAGAACTACCTTTACCCTTCTTCCTCTGAATAAAGGTTTCTGATTTTTCCTCCTCAGGATTTTCAATGCTCTTACCCTTCTTATTTTGAATAGGGGGCTTAGGTAAGGACTGCTCTTTGATAACCTCCTTAGGAATTGATGACCTTGTGAAAGGTCTTTTACCTTTGATTTCAACTGCTGGAGGAGAAGAGGGAAAGATGATATTCTTCCCTTTCTTGGATGCAGCTTTGGTAGAAGAAGGCACCTCTTCTAACCCTGGTGGAGGAGGTGGTAAAAAATCTCTGTGTGGAGAAGGACAAACTTCCTCCTCAGCCTCTATGACCTGCTTGCTGATCTCTGGAACTTGAATAGGGGTTCTGCCCTTTCTCTTCCTACTGGTCCCTACTTTAGAAGTACTGGTGGGTGACAAAGGACTTGCCTTCTGTGATTGAGGAGTTGGTGCTAGATCTAACTTGAAATGAGAGGTAACCACAAAATGTTCCTATGAAATCTCTTTCTTACCCAATTCCTCAGAGACTAGCATTCTGATTAATCCAGAGTGAAAAAGATAGAATCCACATATTTATATTTGGCCTGTATCCTATCTGAGATTTTACCTATACTCCTCAACAACTAGTAAGGAACATTCATCTCAACCTTACCAGTAAAATGTAGCAACAACCTTATATCGTACCGGTACAAGGTGTTGAATCTCCCTTCGCAAGTAAAATATCTCTGTATGATCTTCAGTAATATGTCAAATTGTTCAATCCATTGACTCCTTGGCATACTTTTGGACAAGTCATTGGCTTGATATTCAGGTTTAAAAATATCTTTTGCATAGGCTGAACTCAAAGCCATGGCTTTGAACCAACTTTCACCTGTAATGGGGATCCCTGTTGCAACTGAGATAGAGGCTTCAGTAACCTCAAACTCCAAATCACCAACCTTGGTTTTCTTGCCATCAAACTGTAGTGAAAACTGTCTTGCTACCTTTGGATGGCCTCTCTGCATGTTCTAACAGAAAGAGAGGCACCCTACTCTTTGAAAGGCCTCTCTTTCTATGGGTTCTGTATCAAAAATATGCAAGTCCACCGGTTCTGTTCTGACCACCTTGCCACCTTTGTGTGTCTTCTTCGATTAAGGACTCTCCATGGCTCAAAATGAGGGCTTTTAAGAAGTTTAAGGGATGGTAATGACCAGGAAGGCTTTGAATAGGGCTTCAAATAGATAAGGCTGACTCTTTAGACAGACTGATGCTAGTAAGCCAAGCTAGACTTTTTAGGAATTAAACCCTTAGGCTTGTACAAGTATTCTTGAGTGTAAACAATGAGGAGGTAGTTTGAATTTGGCCCTTTGCAATTGAGTGAAACTCCAAACCCCAAGGTGAAAGGAAGCAAGGAAAATAGAGTTGGTTTGAGCAACGCCTCTGGGTAGTGCAATGCATACACAGAGGATAGGCTATTTACAGGCTTGCGACTTTAATGGTTAAAGCAAGCAACAATGATCAAACCATAGATACATGCAAAGAGATTTACAGGTCTGAAGAGGAGAAAAACAAGGTTATCATGCAAATATGGATCCCTTACTACTGTGCAATCTTAGCAAAACGAAAACCCGAGCACAAATTTCCTGTGAAAATTAATATGCAGAGGAGGTAAAATGGGAAACCTGTGCAATGGACACCTATTGAGATCTTCAATGCAATATTAGGATGAACTTTGAGAAAACCTCGGCCCTGGAATCTTTCTCAGCATCGGATTTGGTTGACATGCGGTCGCTTGATCAGAACTTACGAATTTGTGCAATGCAACGTTGTTGAGTCTTTCAAATTAGAAACCGTTACCAAAGCTCATAAATGCAAGATTTTTGAAGGCATCTTTAACCAAATTTTGGCACCGAAAACAAGGGACATGGCATCAGTCATGGCAATCATGGATCAAGGTGGAAGTGTGATGAACGTGATAGGCGCTACAGAGCTGCCTGATGAGTAGGCAGCTCATCCACTTCAAAATGTGATTAGAAAGGTAAGCGGGGACGTTGAGGTATGCCTATGAGGTCATGAGTGAGGAGAGAAGAGTGTCACATCACTCTAGTCATGTGAGGGATCGACCTAGGGACAAATCATGAAGGGGACCAAAATAAAACATGAGCTAGAAATGGTTTAAGGATCAAAAATCAATTTGAGGATCAAATTAGAGCTAAGACTAAAAAACTTTAATCATCCAAGGGGTCCTAACAATCATAAATTTTTAAAGGGATGAGACCTTAAAAGAAAAAATTAAAATCTAAGGCTTAAAAAAGGATTGCAAACAAACTAAAAAGACCCAAGGAAATTTAGTGTGATAACACATCTAATAAATAGACACAATGGGTCAAGTAGTTTCCCTTGGCAGAACGATGGTACAACACATCCTTCCATACTTCATAAAAGAATATCCTCATTTCTAGCACTTTATGGATATCATCCTCCATCCATCACATCTCCCTTGAAAGGGATTTCAAAGGTTCAAGTAGTGGAGGACCACCTAGGGCACCAACAAGAGGTTCACAAACCATTGAAGGACAAATTGGTTATGGCACAAAATAGGATGAAACAATAAGCATATCAACATCGCAATGAAAGGGAATTTGAAGTGGGGGATTGGTTATTCTTGAGGCTACAACCATATAAACAGATGTCCCTCCAATAAAAAAATAAGGACAATAAATTTCCACCCAAATTTTGTGGCCCCTATAAGGTCTTGCAAAGGATTGGAAGTATGGATTACAAATTGGAGTTGCCTCCATCTTCACGTGTACATCCAATCTTCCATGTTTCTTGCTTAAAGAAGGTAATCAATGACAAGATCCCAGTCCAAACTCTTTTTCTAGAGATTAATGAAGAAGGGAAAATCATAAAAGAAGAAATAGAGGGTTCATTATGTGTTTTTATATTCTGCAATCTGATTGGGTGGAAGAAGCAAGGATATAATGGAAGCAAGATCAAGAGGTATGTAAGATCATTCAACAATTACAAGAGGACCCCAGTGCATTAAATAAATTTGTACGGGATAATGATTTTCTATGGTATCATGATCATCTATATTTATGTAATAATTCCCAACTCAAGAAGAAGGTCCTTTTGGAATTGCACACTTCTCTTATAGGAGGACATTTAGGGTTGTTGAAAACTTACCACGAGATCAAGAAGGATTTTTTCTGGGAAGGTATTAAAAATGGTGTTCAAAAGTTTGTGTTTGAATGTGTGGTATGCCAACAGAAAAAGGGAGAGACAATCAAGACTCCAAGTCTCCTACAACCATTGGCTATAACAAGTCAATGCTGGGAAGAAGTTTCAATGGATTTTATTACAGGTTTACCCAAATCTGAAGGAAAGATTGTCATCATGGTAGTAGTGGATTGACTAACTAAGTAAGGCCATTTTTATCTCTCTCTCTCTCTCTCTCTCTCTCTCGTATTTTTAAAGCAAGTACAATAGTCGATGCATTCATGGAAATAATTCAAAAGCTACATGGAGTCCCCAAGATTATTGTAAGTGGCAGAGGTCCAATTTCCAGTTGAATTTTTTCGATTGTATTATTTTCTTGTTTGGGTACTCAATTGGCTCATAGCTCATCTTACCATCTTCAATCCAATGGGAAAACTAATATTGTGAATAAATGTATATAAGGATATCTTCGTGGTTTTGCATCTAATAAACAGACACAATGGGTCAAGTCGTTTCCCTTGGGAGAACGATGGTACAACACATCCTTCCATGCTTCATAAAAAAATATCCCCATTTCTTGCACTTTATGGATATCATCCTCCATCTATCACATCTCCCTTGAAAGGGATTGCAAAGGTTCAGGCAATGGAGGACCACCTAGGGCACCAACAAGAGGTTCTCAAACTATTGAAGGACAACTTGGTTATGGAAAAAAATAGGATGAAACAATAAGCATATCAACATTGCAATGAAAGGGAATTTGAAGTGGGGGATTCGTTATTATTGAGGCTACAAACATATAAACAGATGTCCCTCCAGCAACAAAATAAGGACAATAAATTTTCACCGAAATTTTGTGGCCCCTATAAGGTCTTGCAAAGGATTGGAAGTATGGATTACAAATTGGAGTTGCCTCCATCTTCACGTGTACATCCAATATTCCATGTTTCTTGATTAAAGAAGGTAATCAATGACAAGATCCCAGTCCAAACTCTTTTTCCATAGATTAATGAAGAAGGGAAAATCATGCAAGAACCAAAAACAATCCTTGAAACAAGGATTAAGTGGTTGCAAAATTGAGCAATTACCGAGTACCTCGTCAAATGGAAGAATCTACTAGTGGAAAGTCAACATGGGAAGATGAGTTCTTCTTGCAGAAACACCCATAGTTAGTCAAGTGTTGAGGACAACACTTGTTTTAAGGAGAGGGGCATGTTAATCCCTAGAAAAATCCCCATGTTACGTATAACCCCCCCAACCCCCGCCTTTTTTTGTAAGTGAGTGTAAGAAGTTGCATTACTGCAAAAGATTATGATACAAAAAAGGGGGGCATCCTGGTCTGCCTAGTGGAAACCAGACCAGGGGTTCTCGAGTTACGCTTGTTGATATATACAAGTGGTGGGACTGGTCTTCCACAGGGGAAACCAGGTCAGTCCTACCATAACCAGTTTGAAAAAAGATAAGCAACATAGACATAAAAAGCAGAAGCTGAGACAACCTACTAGACCCGAGTGGGTAGTGGGTTGAACTGACTTGACTACGCCTGACATTCCTGCCATTAGAATAACCATTCACTAGTCCAGGACAATGATGTGTTTCTTTCCACCATCTGCCTGGCTCTAGTTCTCATCCTTCTGGTAGATCATGCGATTCTTCCTGATGTGTGTTGGCGCACCATGTCCATCGAATGGTATGATGTCCACGTGATGGACATAGCGCAGATAGAGGTGGAATTGAGCAGCCAACCACTCCATCTTGGATTTCTGGTCCTTCTCTACCTCAACTAACAATTTGGTAATAGTTTCCAGACTACTGAGGTGACTTAGGATTTCGTCCAACATTTTCTCGTGTTCCTTGTTTTCCTCATGTCTGGCTTCTTCCATTTCCGAACTCACTTTGTCGATCATCATCTTAGTTAGCCACGCCATCTCCACTATTTTATGGTAGAGGGTTTCCCTGGGCTATGTGGCCCCCAGATCAGTTACCCAGTTCGCTTCCTGTGCCAGTGCATCCCATGCTTTACCTTTGCATTTTTCTTTTATTTCCTTTTCCCACCAGGTAATGGTCACTTTTTCTTTCAGCGCAACCAGAGTTTGGAAGGTTCCCTCTTCATATTTTGTCGCCTGCTCCATTCTTGACACCCGTCGTGGAATTTTCAGAAATTCCTTCCCAAGGGGATTCCTCTTCCTGTGTGTTCGCTTCATTCACACCATCCCACTTGGCCTGTCATAGCTCCTTTGATGGATACTCAGCCTGTACCTCACTTCACAGGGATTCTTCTTTTCCCTGCCCTTATATCTGTGATAGACCCTGCAGTTGCGCTCCTTCTGTTTGTGGCTATTTTTCTCTCCTCTTATTGATCTTCCCTTGTTGCGAGTTTGTCCTTCCAATCATGGTTTTCCCGTAGTGGTGAGCACTCCCATCCTTTTTCCCCGTTGTGGCGCGTATGATCATGATGACTCAGCCTTTAAACCTGTGCAGGTCCCTGCCCTTGTTCGCTTGAGATCCGACTGTGTTTCTCTTCGTACCTGTACTTTGACATGGTGGATCGATTCTGGACCATGTCACTCCCTCATGCCTTATGTCATTCATTGCATGCGGTTTGCCGTCTGTACTTTCCCACGTGATTTCCCCACAACTCTTACTATCGAAAGGGCCTTACTGTCATACCCCCGCCTGTTGTTTATGTTGATCCTGCATGGTAATTTGTGGTTGAGTGTTAGGCAGTCATATCCTTCCTGCCTATCGCTAGGCCTTGTGCTGCCCTCCTCGATGTGACCTTCCTTGATTAAGCTTCCTTCATGGTCTTTTGTTGCTAGTTGGATGCAGTCTGTTCTGAGTTGTCCATTCAGGATGCTGATCCAGGTAGTGTCTAGTTCTGGACCTTCCTTTCCAACCCCCTTGTTCGCTAGCCTGTCTGCTAGGCCATTCACTGACCTGCGAACCCAACACAACTCCACTATATTCAGAGTTTTCAGATGCTCCTGGATTTTTTGTAGGGAATGTGCCAGGTGCCAATGTCGTTGAACCTTGCCCACTTTGGTGCCATTTTGGAGTCTCTTCGTCATGTTGATGACTAGGGTGGAGTCGCCTTCCACGATAATTTTTTTCATCCTTTCGCGACGTAGGATTTCAAGGCCAAGCTCTAGGGCTCCAAATTCCACTGCATTGTTGGTTGAGTTTCCAATACTCCGAACGTACAGCCGGATGATGTTACCACCACTGTCTCTAATCACCCCTCCCATCTCTGCCACTCCTGGGTTTCCTTTTGTCGCCCTGTCAAAATTCAATTTGAGGAACCCAAACGGAGGGGGGGTCCAGTTGTGGTCGCTTATTTCGAGTTGTGGTTCCCGCCCTATCAGTGTGTTGTTGCGCCCGTCTTTTAGGTGAAAAAAATCCAGGATGCGGGAGTCATGGTCTGTGAGTTGCATTTTTTCCTTCTTGCAGTTGCGACTCTACATTGTTTCTCGTATTTGTGATATTATTGCATCCTTGAGCTTTCCTTCCAGTAGGCTTTCATTCCTAAAGATGCATTGGTTCCTTTCTTTCCATATTGCCCAGATGATCATCTCCGACGTTAGATTCCAGCAGAGGTTCACCATTTCATTTTCGCTGTAACTCTCATTCCAATTATTGATGGTTGCGTTGATGTTATCTCAGATCCTATTGGATTGGCGATAGATTCCTGCCGCCCAATCCCATATCTTTGGTGTGTAACTGCATTCATCGAGGAGGTGATTGGTTGTTTTCTCCTTAGCTTGAAAGAGGTGGCAACGAGATGGACCTATATAACCCCTTTTTTGAGGTTTTCCCAGGTTAGAATTCGGTTGTGAAGAACTAACCATTCAAACATTTTGATTTTTGGCCATTGGGGGTTGCACCAAATCTTTCCCCATTGTTGCGCCGGTTCTTCTTGGTCCTGGTCCGTGATGTAATACTATGATTCTTTTAAGTTGAATTCCCCACCATTTTCCCTGCCCCACCTTAATTGATCCTCTTCCTCTGAGACTGCAATTTTCCTTTTCCCCAGTTCCTCCTCCACCTCTTTCGTTAGAGTTGCGATCCGGTCTCTATTTGGTGGATTGAGTTTGTCCCAAATCCTCCATATGTCACTACCATTTCTTTACTTCCAGTAGTGATGGATTTTTGTTTTTCCTTGCACTGTCATTTCCTGTTGGAGATCCTCCATGTCCGGATTTTCCATTATGGGTTTCTATTGCCACGTGTCCTCCCAGAATCTGGTTGTTTTACCATTTCTGACTTCCCAGAAACTGTGTTTATGGATCCAGTTCTTGTTCCTCCAGACGAGATTCCATATGGCTGATCCCTCCCTTGTACCCATGAATTGAATTCGATCCTGGTCGTTGATGTTTGGGGCGTACTTGGCCTTCTAGAGGTTTGCGCACGGTAATGATTTGTCCTTGACCCATCTCCACCAGATTTTTTCCCTGTAGGCTTCGTTGCTTACCTGTGGGTCTTGTAACCCTAGGCCTCCTTTTCCTTTTGGTCTACAAACCTTCTTTGAGGCCACCAAGGTCCATTTCTTTTTATTTTCAGCACCTCGCCATAGGAAATATCTTTGAATGGATCTTATCTTTTGTAGTATACCTTTGGGAGCGGGAAACACTGACATCATATATGCCATAATTTCTTGTAGAACCGCTTTGGTAAGGATAAGCCTCCCAACCAGGTTGAGAGCTCTATAAGTCCAATTTTTTACCCTCTCCTGCAGTTTGTTGATCACTCCTTCCCACATTGCCATTTTGCATGCTCTGTCCGTCAGGTGGATTCCCAAATATTTCTTTGGGAGCGTTTTGCGTTCAAACCCCAGAATGTTGGTCAGGTTTCTTTGAATTGCAGGATTAGTGTTAAAGAAATAGATCATGGATTTGGAGTGGTTGATCTCCGCCCATGAGGCCTCCCCAAAGTCTTCTAAGATTATTTTATAGGATTTTTCTTCCTTGACTGTGGGTGTGCTATGGAGTAGGGTGTCATCAACGAACTATTGGTGTGTGGAGGTTGGACAATTTTCGAAAGGTTTGATGCCTTTTATTTCCCGTGATGCAGTTGCACTTTTTATGCTTCTGCTGAGCCCTTCCATCATCAGAATGAACATGAAGGGGGATAGCAGGTCTCCTTGTCTGATGCTTCTCGAAGGCCAGAATGGTTTTACTGGGGCTCCATTGATTAGAAGCGAGTAGCTTGTTGTTGAGACTAGATTGACGATCCAATTGATCCAATGTTGTTCAAATCCAAAGGCTTCCAACGTCTTGGTCATATAGTGCCAGCTAATTTTGCCATAAGCCTTCGCCAGGTCAAGTTATATTATCATCTCCCCTCTCCTTTGGCTTTTTAGCATGTGTATAAGCTCATGGGCATGGATGATGTTGTCTAGTATTTGTCTTCCTTCTACGAAACCCACCCGTTCCTGCGAAATCAATGTGGGTAGAAGAGGTTTCAGTCTATTGGCTATGAATTTGGAGATTATCTTGTAAACTACATTGCATAATGCTATAGGCCTGTAGCAATCTAGGTCCTTGCTTCATTTTCTTTTGGGATTAGAGTGATCATTGTGGAATTTAATGCGTTCAATATGGAGGTCGAGCGTCTCGAGTCTTCCACCACCCCATAAACGTCATGTTTAACCACTTCCTAGTAGGCTTTGAAGAATTCCACTGTGAATCCATTTAGACCTGGGGCCTTTCCATTGGGCATCTCTTGGACTACTTGGTCAATTTCCTCCTTTGCGATGGGTTTGCTTAGATTGATATTTTGTTCCTCTGTGACCAACCTGGGGATGTGTTGA
Source organism: Picea engelmannii (assembly GCA_009831015.1). Classification (NCBI taxonomy): domain Eukaryota; kingdom Viridiplantae; phylum Streptophyta; class Pinopsida; order Pinales; family Pinaceae; genus Picea; species Picea engelmannii. The sequence continues at coordinate 78,625 of ML827264.1, read as the reverse complement.
GTTATCCTTTGTATGACCTCTGTTCTGTCTTGGTTGGGTTCTTGGGATATCCCCTGGAAGTGATTAACCAGTGTATCTTCAATTTCATTATGGGATTCTCTTTCGATCCCATCCTGATCCCTAATTTTTAGGATTTTGTTGTGGGTTCTTCTTGCAATGGTTGTTCTATGAAGAAACTTGGTATTCCACTCCCCTTCCTTTAGCCACCTGATTCTGGACTTTTGGAGCCATGGAGTTTCTTCCTGCTGGCATCTTGCTTCCCATTCCTGGGTCATTTGGATCTCTTCTCTTTTTCGATCCTCTGTGTATCCCTTGTCTATGCAGAGTTCCCGGAGTATCCTCATTCTGTCCTCGATATTTTTTTTTTCTTGGTTTATGTTTCCAAAGATTTCCTTGTTCCACTCATTGAGTTTATGTTTGATGTACTTGAGTTTCTTATAAAGTTTGAACATCCTTGTCCCTTGATTTGGTAGTTCCTCCCGCCACCATTGGTTGATGTTCTCTTTGAAGGTGGGATGTTCGATCCAAAATTTCTCAAATCTAAAAGGTCTGTTCTTCGAAGTGGTTTGGAAATTTGCTTCCAATTGAACTGGCCAATGTTCCGAACCCCCCCATGGAAGGATGTTGCAGTCAAAAGTTAGTCCCTGCAGAATGATGGATTCTGACACCAAGAATCGGTCTAGCCTTGTAGCTACTTGGTGGTGATTTATTCGTTTGTTAATTGAGGTTAATTGGCCATTGGTGGTTCTGATGTCCACCATCTCCATTGTATAAATGAAAGCTGAGAAATCCTTCGCATCTCTATCCAGTCTCTTGGTGCTCCCCTTTTTCTCCGCAAGTGTCATGATGATGTTGAAGTCCCTTGCCAGGATCCATTGGAGGTTGTTGAATTGGGCCTTTAGATTTTCTAGGTCTAAGAGCATTCTCCTTTTTTCCTCCAACATCTGGGGACAATACACATTAGTGCATAGAATCACCTCCGTGTTACCTATAATTTGCATGTTAACCGAAAGTGTGTGTCTCGTGGCTTCAACTGCTAGTAGGTTCATCGATTGTGGGTTCCAAAAGGTGAGAATACCGCCTGCCATCTGTTGGCCTTCGAAAACCAACATCTTGTAACTACTCCATTGTTTTTTGTTGATTGTTTCCATTATGTCTACAGTGCATTTTGTCTCTTGGATGAAACAGAGGCCAGGTTGTTCCTTCCTCAGTCTATTTTTAAGGATTCTTTGCTTTCGTGGGTTTTTTAGGCCTCTTATATTTGATGTTATAATCTTCATTTAAACATGTGGGGGGGAGTTGGGAAAGATATTTTTGATCTTACCTTAGTTTATCAGCAGGGCTCCTAGTTCTTATAGGGCTATGTTGTTTGATTTCATACCTTTATTTCACCTCGTCTGCTTGGGTGAATGTTGTGGTTTTCCCTCGCCTGCTTTGATTCCCAGGTGTCCTATCTCGCCATGTGTGCACTTGATCCCTTTGTATTTTTCTTCCTCCCTTAGAAGGAAGAGGTATTGGATGCGATCTAGTTGCTTCGCTGACACATTGTCTACTCCCTACCTTTTCCATTGCTCCATTATGTTCGAGAGGTCTATTCCTTCCCTTTCCACAATGTGTTTGATATCAAGATCGTCTGTGCCTACCTCGCTTGGTGTCATCTCTGAGTCTCTGTCTGCCTCCTACATTAGGTTGTTAGCGTCTTCGTTTCCTCCTTCCATAGGACTTGCACTACCTCCCTGTTCCCTCTTATTGATTGGATTATCTGTGTTCTCATGAGTTGCTTGTTCCATAGCTTCTCTAGATTTTGTATTTTCCTTTCCTCCTCCTTCCCCTTGGTTGACCCTGTCCCGTCCTTCTGGTCTAGTCCTGGCTTCCAGATTCCTTCATGTTGGGGCTTTGCTTTGCTTCTTGTTTGCTCTGTTTCTGTGGTTCAGTTTTACAAACCCGTCCTCATCCTGTTGTGTTTTGGTGTTTTCTGTTTCTTGTTTTTTATTGAGAGGACATTCTCTGATTAGGTGTCCATGTTCATGGCATATTTTGCATTTAAACGAGATCTGCTTGTAGTCGATTCTTTGTATCCATTCCTCATCCCTGAATTCCAGGCTTATGGCTTCTGGGAGCACCCCTGAACATCCATCTCTATGCAGATCCTTGCATAGGATGTATATCTCCCTTTTAGGGTTGCTTCTGATGTCTTAACATATTTTCCAAGCTTGTTCCCGATTGCTTCGAAGGTGGACGAAAAATAGTAGTCTAGCGGTAAGGAGTAAAGCCTCAGCCAGACTGGGATATTTTTAAAGGTTTCTTTCTCTAGGGAGAATTTTTCCTTCCACGACCGCATGTATAACCCTGCTGAGGCGTGGAAGTATGCCCCCCCCCCCNTTTCAAAGATTTTATTCTTGTCCTCCAGGTTCATGAAGACTGTTGTGAAGAATCCTTTCGAGCCTAGGTGGAGTTCCACTTCTCCATTTGGCTTCCATTAATATTTTATCCAGTTGCGCAACATTATTTCTGTGGGCCACAAACCCATGAACTTGCAGATTAGTGCATGCCTCTTCATCTGGTCCTGATAGAGTTGCGTTTGTGGGTCTTCCAGCATAACCTTGGGTATCAGTGATATTTTAGGTTTACATGGGTTGCGCCCATCTGCTTCACTGGGGTTCACTGGTTCCTGTGCATCCTTATGGGCTTCTCTGGATTCTTCCCTGATGCGATCCCTTTTTTCTTGGTTGCTCTCCTGATTCTTTTTCGATCCTGATCCCGAGGTGCTTGTCAACAGTTCTTTGAAACCAACGCCTCATGTACGTTTCCCCCTGTCCACCACTACCTACTTATATGAGGGGGTTCCACTCCCACCCCCTTTGGCAACCATTATGTTCACTGCTGAGACCGCGAATGTCAAACCCTAGCTTGCGGTTTCTCCAGGTTCCTATAAAACCCCTTATTAATCCCCCAGATATTAAATTATTACATTTATATTGTTATATTAGTAGGTCGACTAGAACCCTTAATTGTACCCTTTCATTATAATTGTACCATTTGTATCCTATATATATATATATATATATATATATATATATATATATATATATATATATATATATATATATATATATATATATATATATATATATAT
>ML827264.1:51940-75389 GCA_009831015.1 Picea engelmannii | reverse complement strand
CACATTAGTGCATAGAATCACCTCCGTGTTACCTATAATTTGCATGTTAACCGAAAGTGTGTGTCTCGTGGCTTCAACTGCTAGTAGGTTCATCGATTGTGGGTTCCAAAAGGTGAGAATACCGCCTGCCATCTGTTGGCCTTTGACAACCAACATCTTGTAACTACTCCATTGTTTTTTGTTGATTGTTTCCATTATGTCTACAATGCATTTTGTCTCTTGGATGAAACAAAGGCCAGGTTGTTCCTTCCTCAGTCTATTTTTAAGGATTCTTTGCTTTCGTGGGTTGTTTAGGCCTCTTATATTCAATGTTATAATCTTCATTTAAACATGTGGGGGGGAGTTGGGAAAGATATTTTTGATCTTACCTTAGTTTATCAGCAGAGCTCCTAGTTCTTGTAGGGCTATGTTGTTTAATTTCCTACCTTTATTTTGCCTCGTCTGCTTGGGTGAATGTTGTGGTTTTTCCTCGCCTGCTTTGATTCCCAGGTGTCCTATCTCACCATGCGTGCACTTGATCCCTTTGTATTTTTCTTCCTCCCTTAGAAGGAAGAGGTATTGGATGCGATCTAGTTGCTCCACTGACACATTGTCTACTCCCTACCTTTTCCATTGCTCCATTATGTTCGAGAGATCTATTCCTTCCCTTTCCACAATGTGTCTGAGATCAAGATCGTCTATGCCTACCTCGCTTGGTGTCATCTCCGAGTCTCCGTCTGCCTCCTACATTAGGGTGTTGGCGTCTTCGTTTCCTCCTTCCATAGGACTTGCGCTACCTCCATGTTCCCTCTTATTGACTGGATTATCTATGTTCTCATGAGTTGCTTGTTCCCTAGCTTCTCTAGCTTTTGTATTTTTCTTTCCTCCTTCTTCCCCTTGGTTGACCCTGTCCCGTCCTTCTGGTCTAGTCCTGGCTTCTAGATTCCTTCATGTTGGGGCTTTGCTTTGCTTCTTGTTTGCTCTATTTCCATGGTTCGGTTTTACAAACCCATCCTCATCTTGTTGTGTTTTGGTGTTTTCTGTTTCTTGTTTTTTATTGAGAGGACATTCTCTTATTAGGTGTCCATATTCATGGCATATTCTGTGTTTAAACGAGATCTGCTTGTAGTCGATTCTTTGTATCCATTCCTCATCCTTGAATTCCAGGCTTATGGCTTCTGGGAGCGCCCCTGAAACATCCATCTCTATGCAGATCCTTGCATAGGATGTATATCTCCCTTTTAGGGTTGCTTCTGATGTCTTAACATATTTTCCAAGCTTGTTCTTGATTGCTTCGAAGGTGGACGAAAAATAGTAATCTAGCGGTAAGGAGTAAAGCCTTAGCCAGATTGGGATATTTTTAAAGGTTTCTTTCTCTAGGGAGAATTTTTCCTTCCACGACCGCATGTATAACCCTGCTGAGGCATGGAAGTATGCCCCCCCCCCTCAAAGACTTTATCCTTGTCCTCTAGGTTCATGAAGACTGTTGTGAAGAATCCTTTCGAGCCCAGGTGGAGTTCCACTTCTCCACTTGGCTTCCATTGATATTTTATCCAGTTGCACAACGTTCTTGCTGTGGGCCACAAACCCATGAACTTGCAGATTAGTGCATGCATCTTCATCTAGTCTCGATAGAGTTGCATTTGTGGGTCTTCCAGCATAACCTTGGGTATCAGTGATATTTTAGGTTTACATGGGTTGTGCCCATCTGCCTCACCGGGGTTCACTGGTTCCTGTGCATCCTTCTGGGCTTCTCTGGATTCTTCCCCCATGCGATCCCTTTTTTCTTGGTTGCTCTCTTGATTCTTTTTCGATCCTGATCCCGAAGTGCTTGTCAACAGTTCTTTGAAACCAACATCTCGTGTACCTTTCCCCCTGTCCACCACTACCTGCTTATATGAGGGGGTTCCACTCCCACCCCCTTTGGTAACCATTATGTTCACTACGGAGACCGCGACTGTGAAACCCTAGCTTGCGGTTTCTCCAGGTTCCTATAAAACCTCTTATTAATCCCCGAGATATTAAATTATTACATTTATATTGTTATATTAGTAGGTCAACTAGAACCCTTAATTGTACCCTTTCATTATAATTGTACCATTTGTATCCTATATATATACCAAGGAGACCTAGTCTTAGGATCATCTTATCTCATCTCATATTGTATTATGAATTAGATATATTATAAAAGGAGGTTTCTCCCTCGAAGTGGATTGTATTCATTGAATTTCTATTATTTTTATTGACAAATTTGTAGGGTCCATAGAAATTTGGTGAGAACTTTTGTCTAAGTTTCTTCTTCATGGAAAATTGTTTGCATGGTTGGAGGTGAAGGTAAACCCAATCACCAATTGAAAGCTATTGTTCTAAATGGTTCAAATTTGTTAGTTCTTTCATTTGATTTTGTGAGAGCTTAAGATTGTCTAGAAGAAATTGTAGGGTATTGTGAACCTTCTAGCTATGAGTTGTCATTGCTTGAACTTTATAACTGGAAGGAACATAAGTGTCAGTGATTAGTGAAGGACAGTGTTAATCCCCTAACCATAACCCTCATTCATTATCATTACATTAATTATAGTTATGTTGAGTTATTATCATTCCTTCTAGCCATCTGTGTCACCTATATATACATCTATGAGACTCATTTGAATGATCATCTTATCTTGTGCATTTAATATATTGTAATAGGAGGTTGGCACCTCGAAAAGGATTCTCGTTAATTCAATATTTTACCTAATTTAGGCATGGAAATATTGAATAAATTCATTTTTATGCTTATTTGTCTTATATTTGGTTCATAACATTTGGTATCAGAGTAGACAATCCTTGGTTTATCTCCTTCAAACAAGTCATCTGGAATTTTTTTCTCTAATTGTTTTTTGGAATATTGGATTCACATGGTACTTATAAGGTTGCCAAGAAGAAATGACAAAGTATCTTTGGCCAAATTTTTATAATCTAGTTTGTCATATTGATCTGTAAACTGTTGTGGATATTCCACTGGAACAATTTGTCACAACAGATCTTATAATATTTTGAAATATTCGATTATGAAAATTACTTTATTAGATCCCAAATTATTGATTACTAGCGTATTGCTTGAAATTATGAAAATGAAAGAAATGAGACAAAGAACACACCATCTAGACAAATGAACAAAAGGTATATCCTGGGAAAACAAATACGAGAGAAAACCTAGCTAGAAGGTGAGGCCTATGCTTTGCTATGTTTTCTTCAGTTACAAAAATGCATATACAGAGAAAGAGGCACTCACTTTGGAGAGGCCCTTGACACTATGGATTGCATGGTTGCTAAATGATCTCTCCTCCTTTTTTGTGCTCTCAGAATACCACTCCTAGATGCTTTGCTTGACTATGGAACAAATACAATGCTAAAGAATGGAACATAGCCCGATAGATTTCTAGGGTTAGGGTTTTGACTTCCTCAACGCTCAATTAGTGATAAAGTTTGGACCTTCTAGAATATTCTTGAATGTTCACACGTGGCTATCCCCATATGTGTGAGTAATGGGGGCTGACATGACATCCACTCGTACCATGGTGGTAAACAAGGTAGGTCAACTTGCGGAAAGCATAAATTTCACATACAAGGTTTGACTGAGGATTTGTTTACCCCTGGAAAGGTCTAGGAGTGTAGAAAACTGTCGAGGGTGTGGGCATAATTTTTGGACACTGTAACCCCAAAAAATGTCGTTTAATGCCTCAAAATGGCTCTAGAAGGTTTTGAACCCCAATTTTCCGAATTGTGACATGCCACTAAAATGGCCCTACAAGTTGATTCCTCCAATTTTTTCCACCTAGAAAGTACGAATATAGATGACAAATTATATGATGATCTAATCTAGATCACATATTTTTGGAGTTACAAGCTGTACAAATTTGGTTTTTTGTCTAGTTTTCAAACTAAGCTTAAAGAAGTGGTTTCATTAAAACAATCATTTCTAAAGATTACAAGGTGTTGGACAAACAGTTTTGGATATAATTTTGGAGAAAAACCTAAGTATAAAGAAAGGGCGTAGAAGGAAGAAACGACACTGAAGGAAGAAAGGGAGCAGAAGGAGGAAATCGTGCAGAAGGAAGGAAGTGCACAGAAAGCCAGTGTGAAGGACGGAGACAATGCATAGACATAAGGATAAATCAAGCGAGTGAGAGAAGGGAGTGCAAAAGGACGACATTGTGACTTTCCAGAAATAGAAGATCAACAAAAAAGTTGTATAAAGAACGAGAAGTAAAAGAAGGCAAACAACCAGTTGACTGAAGCTGGCTATGCCATGCATTGTAATGGTTTATTTTGGGATAGTAATAATAGGGTTTTAAGCCCTAGATACAGGATATAAATATGTAAAGATCAATGTTATGAAAATATCATGAATGTAATAGACAATTAGTAAGAAAGAAGATGAATAAAGGAGTTTAGGGAGGATATTGTGTCTTGTGTTTACTTGTCTGTATGCGTTTATGAATGATGATATACTTCGTATAATGGAGTTACTCTATGGATTGATTATGTTGCAAATGTTCATGTCTGGATGTGATAATATAGGTAATAACGTAGGACATACTTGAGCTAAAGAATAAGGAACAATGATTCACACCTCCGCCTCCCTTTCCCTTACTACTGCAAAAACCTGGTTCTTGCAGTCCCAATAGATACCTCGGGTGAGACTTCATCTGTGAAAGCAGGTGATGCCAAAAGGGTTGGTGTATTGAGGGTTTGTTTCATTTTAACCAAACCTTGGGTCTTACAACCTATGCACAGACGAAGATTATCCCAAGAAATGGTTCTGTTTTCTGGACTGGTAAATTGGGATTAAGGGAATGTTTTGGAGGTCAACTAAGAAGGAAATCATAGACTGGTTGGAACGAAAAGAACAAGAATTTGCACGATAATAAAGTAGGAACCCTCAGATGAGTGAAAAGCAATAGATGAAAAAGTATGTGTTCACGGACTTGCATGAAATTTTCTTTGGCGAATTTCCATAAATTCTGACAAAATGGCTAGAAAGATTGGTTGAGATGACATGAAGATTTAATGCTGCAACGCCAAAGAATTGGACTCCTGAATTGATAAAAAAACTGAATTTTGTAAGTAACCCAACTACTCGAGCAATTGATTTTTGGTTAGATAGTGTATTAGGGGGTTATATTACAGAATTTGCAGTATATTGCATTCAATCATACAGTGTTGTAGAAATATTTTTTTTCAAAGGACCACATGGTAGGTTCTTGAAATCATTAAATACATCGATAAAGATGTTGTTATGTGAATAACATGTACTGATTATGAAGTCTAACGACTAAAGGGGCTTCGCACAAATAGGGGGAGTCGAAGGATGACAGGGGAATCTTATGAGAGAAGGAAGGAATGAACGAGGAATGAAGAGAATGAGGATGCAAGAAGGAAACATATAAGAGGAAGAGTACGATTTTGGAGAATTGCATGGAGGAAGAAGGTATAAGAGGCAAAAGACTGGGGTTGGGAGAGAAGAGCAACACAATGAGCCGAAAGAAAGAGAACCTTGCACACAAATCCGAATCATGGAGATACCATATGGGGGAGGAAAAGAATAAGAGTCTCAGTCCAGTCCAGTAATAGAGGAAACTGGAAGTCCTACTCAGATAGGATCTTATGTTGAGTCCATGACCCCATGTGTGTCACCATAGTCAGAGATAATAGTTGAAGACAGTTGGAATAGTGGGAATAGTACATAGAGTCAAAATCAGAGTCCACCAACATCACCTAGAGGAGGGAATACACAAACCAACATGGAGGGAATAGACAATACACTTAGACTTCCTGAATTCAAAGGAGTAGGATCAGAGGATCCAAAAAAACATTTGTTTGTCTGCGAAACAGTTTGGGACACTAAAAACATACAAGATGATGTCGTAAAAATTGCGTAGTTAGTAACAACATTTAGAGGTCGTGCACTGATATGGTATATGAAATTACAGAGCATTAAGCCTACAAGACATGCCAGGACCTTGGCAGAGATAAAGCAAGCACTACTAAAGGAGTTCAAAAATCCAAAGTCGGAATCATAATACATCATCAAAATGAAAGATATAAAAGAGGTACAAACAGAGTCTATATGGGATTGCGATCGACACTTTAAGGATGTAATGGGGAGACTGACATTCCAAATTCCATATCAACAAAATCAAGAGTGGTTTATTGCTGGACTTCTACCACACATTCAGAGGCCCCTGATTGAACAAAAGGTTACATCGCAGCCCGAGGCGCTAGAAATTGCAATGAAACTATAAGCATCATCAATAGGGGACATGGGAGGAATGATACAGTTTTAGACACAGTTGGTTGCATTAACAATCCAGTTGTCGAGCTTACCAAGGGAGGAAAAAATGAGAACATGTTTGGTGTACGAAGTGTAGGACGAAAAGTCATCACAAGGACGAATGCCCAACATTCGTGCAATATTTGGCAGCTGGAGCGTTGAATCCACTACCTAGAGGAGGATACTGTGAGATATATAAGAAATGGGGCCATCATCCCATTGCATGTCCATTACTCCAGAAATATCAGAGTACTCCAAAGAACTTGTTTTGCAATTTTTGCAAGTCGGTAGGGAATGAAGAGAAGGATTATCTTACATTTGACTTACTAAAAGTGTGCACATCGGATATGTACAAGATCCAGGAAGAGAATACCAATGCAAATGGGAATAAAATGTAGTGTAATGATCAACAAGGTTTTAATCAGGGGAACACAACAAATTTTGGCAGAGGCAGAGGTAGAGGGAATTTTGGTAGAGGAGGACGAGGATCGATTATCTATTATAACTGTAATCAACCTAGACACTTGGAATGAGATTTCCAAAACCCGTATACCACGTGCACATATTGCATATCACTAGATCACGCAATGAAGGATTGTCCCCAACTAGTTGCGAAATGGTAGGCTAGAGGCAACCCAAACCATAATCAACATCAGAATCAGAATGTGTAGATGAGATCAATCAAAAGACATGCATAGATTTGGAAACTCAAGGGAATCAAACAGATCAATGGGTAAGAAATTTAGCAGGGCCTATGCCAACATTCAATCCATAGCAAGAAGAAGAGACATATCAGAGACCAAGAAAGGAAATATTGGAACCACATGGGAAAGTGTCAACATCATCACTACCTCATATAGAAGACCCAACGGTACCTGAAAAGTCAAGTGCGCAAGTAAGTACACTAATCGAACTCTTAAAGAGTTATGTAGAACTGATGAAGGATATAACTACACTCGGTATATTATATAACATGATTGATCACTACACAAAATGAAGGGACACCCATGTTACATAGAGAATGGTAAATCAGGTACTATGTAAGAAGAGAACCAACATGGAATTTAGGTTTAATGCACAGATTGGGGAGGACAATGTGGATAATGTTATTCAAGATTTTGGATCAAATGTGAATGTACTACCTAAGCAGACGTGGGACATTATGGGAGAACCTAATCTAATATGGTCCCATGTTCAATTAAGGCTCGCGAATCAACATAAGATAGTCCCGATTGGGCGACTAACGGGAGTACCTGTGAACATAGATGGGGTGCTCAGAATGACAGACTTTGAAGTTATTGAGATCATAGATAATAGTCAACCATATCCAGCCTTAATGGGATTGGAATAGGCAATCAATAATTAGGCCATCATTAAATTGAAAAGGAGAGAGATGATCTTCGAGGTTGGGGATCTAAAAGTTACTACACCTTTGGAGTGATCAGAAGGGAAGAGATACACAGAGTCAGTAAGAGGAATTAACATCGAAAATTTATATAATTTGATTACGCAGATGGAGGATTATGTCAACCCAACAACGGATTGCATGCTAAGTTGGAGAAGTATCAGTTTGTGCACATCAAATTTAGAATTTGGTCTAGAGAATTGGTAGCAGAGGATGCATGAAGTATCAACTAAATGATGTGCGTGTATAAATCAATCCTTGCGTTGGGTTGGTACAGAGTTATGTGACCCACCCAGGTATGATGGACTAATTGAGATTGATGTGTTTATAAAAGCATTTGAGTTACAAGTGAATGAACGATAAAGGCTCTTTGCACTGGATGTTGTCTTAAAAGCAACACCAACTAGATGGTGGGTCGCGCACAGAAAGGGAGTGGAGGACTGGGCACAATGAAATAGACATATGAAGATACGCTTTGGGCCTTAGGAAGTGGAAGGTGTGCATAAATACACAGAAGAGGGTGACCCGACGAGTCACATAAAAAAATGTAGAGCTTTATGGTGCTCAGAATAAGAGACAGAGTGGACACACAGATTCATACACACGTTGGATACAATCTCGAGGAATTGGTATTTAGAATTGGAGATGCACATGGAGACAACAAAATCGAAAGGATTGGCATAGAGATTCAAAATCACATTCTCATTTGAACATGAATACCCCTCCATACATGCAACACTACAGGCCATACGAACAAATATCTTCTCGACGGTACAATCAATTGAAGAGGTACCATTAGATAGGGAACACAAAGCCAAGATGATGATCCATAAGCTATTGGAATGCTATAATGTCATAGAGGAAGACGATCCTAGGAATGTGCAGGTACCAGAGATAGAAGGAACACATGCAATAGAAGGGCCAAATCTTGTATCTGTCGCATACACACAAGCTATAAAGACAAATAAAGTCAACATTGGGACAACGAAGAATCCTAAGTTTGCATAGATATGAGACTATTGGAATGATGAAACAATTGAGAAGGTGGCAGAGTTATTATGGGAATATCAAGACTTATTTCCAACCACATTCTCTGAGATAAAAGGGACAATAGGTGATTTAGGCAAGATGAATATTCCACTGAAACCAGGGGCCAAGCCAATACGACAAATACCCTACAGATTGAACCCGAGGTACAAGGAGAAGGTGAAGGCTGAAATAGACATGATGTTAGATGCAAGAATAATTGAACAAGTAGAAGAGTCTGAGTGGATTATCCCAATGGTGGTGCAGGAGAAGAAGATCAGAGGAATTCAGATCTGCATGGATCTAAGGAAGCAGAATAACGCATGCTTACATGACCCATTCCCAACACCATTCATGAATGAAGTACTAGAGAATGTAGGAGGTCAAGAAACATATTCGTTTATATATGGATTTGTTGGATACCATCAGATAAAAATTGTGTAGGAGGATAGAAACAAAACCACATTTGCGACAGAATGGGGCAGTTATTAGTACACAGTGATGCCATTTGGATTGAAGAATGCCCCTGCGGTATTTTCTAGAGTGGTGGTGGAAGCATTCAAGGAGTTCATCCATAATTTTTTGGAAGTGCATTTAGATGATTAGATGGTGTTCAGTTTATTGTAGGATCATATAGAAGTACTTCGTCTTATGTTAGATCGATGCAGACAATGTCATATTTCGCTGAACTTGAAGAAATGTATCTTTTTTGCACCATTTGGAATTCTATTAGGACATGTAGTATGAAAACAAATCCTATTGGTTGACCCAGCCAAGATCATAGTTATTTTGGAGTTGGCACCTATGACATCATTCAGACAGCTAAGAGCAACTTTGGGCCATACATGCAATTACAGGAAGTTTATCAAAGGATACACGTAGATTACAACACCCATGGAAAATTTAGTGAAGAAGGAAGCCGAGTTCCAATGGAATGTGGACTTCCATAAGGCAATGGACACGTTAAAACAAAGACTGGTCACTGCACCCATTTTAATCTTTCCAGACTGGAACAAGGAGTTCCATGTCCATGTTGATGCATCATCCATTGCACTGGGCGTAGTACTCTCATAACCAAGAGAAGGAGACATCGACCATCCGATTTCATTTGCAAGTAGGAAGCTATCTACATTGAAAAAAATTTATACCACTATAGAACGAGAAGTCTTGGCCATGGTCTATGCGCTCCATAAGTTACGACATTATTTACATGTGTCTCACTTCAAAATGTACACAGATTATTATGCATTAAAGTATTTAGTCAATTAACCTGTCTTAGGAGGAAGAATATGCAGATGGTTGTTACTATTTCAGGAATATGACTTTAAGGTCATAGTAAAACCAGGGAAGTTGAATGCAGGACCTGATCATATCTTATGCATACTAACATGAGAGGATGTAGGTAATTTAGATGATAATTTCCCATATGCATGGTTATTTGTAGGAAGAATGGTGGATGATTACTTCACGAACATTGTGGAGTTTCTAAATACAGGTGTGGCTCCCTCTGAAATGACAGTTGCACATAAGATGCAATTGGTAGTGAAAGTAACAAACTATCATTTGATTACAGGGACCTTGTATAAGTTAGGGGCAGATGGAATCTTGAGGCGATGTGTACTGGAACATGAAAGATCTATTATACTAGAGGAAGCGCATGATGGAATTGTCGGAGGACATTACACAGGCAAAGCAACGACACAAAATGTTTTATGTGCAGGGATTTGGTGGCCTACACTACTCAAAGATGCAAAGGAGTATTGTTAGTCCTGCGATGTCTGTCAACGAGTGGGTAAAACATCTAGGCACGAGAAAATGCCATTACATCCACAAGTTACGTTGCAAGGCCTTCGTTAAGTGGGAAATTGAATTTGTAGGTCCAATCAACCTACAAGAAATGAGATGTAATGTCCCCCACCTCTTGATGAAGAGGTTTGGAGAGACTCAGTAGTCTAGTTATCCCCACTAGACTATAGTCTCATGCAGCATGGGGAAAGTCAGCTAAACCCAATGTTATAGTTTGAAGTTGACTTGAAAAGGTAAAAAGTAAATCACTGGAGGATTAGAGTGCTTGAGGTTGAGTTAGGAGTTGAACCTAAGGGTTAACTTAACTCAACAAAGGAATAGAAAGACGTATAAAGGAAAGCCTAGGGCTCACCTCTCAGTCATCTTGGATTATTAAGCATTTTTCTATTGGGCTCTTGAGCACATAGTTTTGAGGGATTTGAAAATACAAACCCTAGAGAACAACTCGGTGGTGAAAGATTCCACCCATCTTGTTCCAAGCTTGGTATCGGGGATGCAATACTCCTCCCACACCATTCTATAGCATTCATGGGTTCCATCACTCATCCAGGAGAGCAACAGGCCGTACCCTTGAGGGTTTCCAGCAAAGGGGTGCATCATTCTTTGGAGAGGAGTTCGATCCAGAGGTATGAGAGGGATTTTAGAGATTTGAGCACTTGGGTTTTCTTTGCAGGCCCTTGATCTATCATTCCAGTGATTTTGGAGAGAGTTACTCCTCCTAGTTGATTTATTGGAGCATTGAGCCGATTTGGAGAGAAGGAAGGCGATATTGAGATTTTTATTTGCCCAGTTGGAGGGGTTATACTTCAGATCTGTTCATGAGACTTCATCTAGTGCCTTGCAGTGGACCGATCTATATTTTTATGATGTTTCAGGGTATTTGGATGGTTCAATCATCAGGGCCAAAATATTGAGCTTGACAGTCTTTAGGAGGGCGTAGTCTTGACTGAGGATTCAACAGTTAGGAAGAGAAGAGTTTGGCATATGGGCTTGAGACTTCAGGGAGGGATTCTACTTGCCTCGATCTATCATTTTGTGGAGTTTGATGCTATTTGGAGGTCTCCTTCAGCTAGGCCAAAACAATGGGTCTTCACAACCATCCAGGAGAGCGTATTTGCAACCATGGGGGGTTTGGAATTGACCTTGGATTCTTCTTGTATTGATCTTAATTGTATATCCAGCCTTGGGGGCTTGCATATTCTTGCCGAGAGCATTTTGTAGAAACTCATATATTATCTGTTGAAGCTATCTGATGTTATTCCATATCTGCATCCTTCTTGTATCAGGTTCTTTCTTATTACATCAATAAAGCTCAGATCTTGTTGTTGGTTCCATATCTTGTGTTATCTTGTATCTTCATTGGTTGTCTTCAGATCTAAACTTAAATAACTGAACTATATACCCTAAGGCCGAAACCTAGGAGGCCAACCTGCAAATAAACATACACAAACAAGCAAATCAGTGGTCAGTTAGTGTTCCAAGCAAAAAAATTGGCTTGGGAGCATTACAGTGGTATCAGATCTCTGATCCTCCCATCCTGTGAGGATTAACACATGTAGAAATTCAGTGGCATTTATATGGGCAGGAGAAGGAAGCAGAAAGGTGAGGCAGAGACCAATATGGAAGGTTTAGGTGAGGAAAGTGAGCCACAAGTGTTAACAACCTTGACACATGAGCTATGTAAGTCCATACTTCAGACAGAGAGTACGTTGGTCACATACTCACAGGAAAACTAAGAGGCATCACGCAGAATTCAGAGTGAGTTGAGGGAAACCTTAGAGAAGGTAAGTGCCAACCAAGATAATATCTCACATGAACTATTACATTTGACTCATGGAGGAAAGGGACCTGAAACATATAACAACAGAGAGACTAGTGGATCTCAGGAAGGGTATAGACCTCAGCAGGAGCACATTCCCCACTATTACACCGAGGGACATAGTCAGGGAGGAGGTGCACCACAGGGAAAAACACACAATAGGTCCACCCATAGGCCCTATATTCCTTCATTCTTGGAGGAGCAACCACAACCAAGCTACCAAGACGAATTTGATGACAACTTTGAGCAGTTTGTCAGGGAATACAACTCACTAAGCATACCGGTCCAAAGAAATATCACCTTGGATCAATGTTTTGGACTTAAATTCAGAGGGAAAACTCAGAGACCGTACCATAGAACAACTATGAGTTAGATCACAGGGCTGGGAAGATGGAGATCCCCTACTTTGATGGTTCAGCCAAGATGATTGTACATGCGTGGGTACAAAAAATAGACACTTACCTGCAGCTTAACCCTATGAGAGAGATGGATGCCATCAAGTTTGCCACCATGTACTTGGAAGGAAAATCTCATGATTGGTGGTACCATGGGTTATCTACACTTGGACACAATCAAATAGTGGCATACATAGAGTTTACACAGAGGCTCATTGACAGGTTTGACCAGGGGGATCCAAAACTCCATTTCAGGGAACTTACACAACTCAGATAGACAAGATCACCGAAGGGGTATATTGAGGAGTTTCAAAGGCTAGCAATCATGGTACAGGACATGTCACAATATAGATTCATGATGCTATTCACATAGGGGCTGATGGAACCCTTAAAGGGTTGGGTTAAGGCTTTCAATCCTACCAACTTGCAGGATGCTATATGGAGGACGAGAGATATAGGTCCAACAACAAAATCTAAGTTTATGCCTAGACCACATCTAAACATTGGAGTAAGAGACCAAATACCTCCAATGAACCTAGGAGGAAGAGACCCAAGGGGGTTTGACAGGGGAAGAGGTAGGATGGATGAGAACACTAGAAGAGAACTGAGAAGAAATAAACTATGCTACACCTGGAAAGAACCATGGGACCCATCCCACAAGTGTATGGGTCGTGGAAAGGCTCATTACATTGAGGTGACATCAAATAATGAGGAGGATGAGGATTTCAACCATATCCAGAACATAGAAGCATACACCACCGAAATTGCAGAAGAGGAGGATACAGGTCATGACAGTGCAACAGAGGAGAAAGCTACATTGGCATCTATCAGTGGGGTACCCAAGTACAACACCTTCAAGATAAGAGGAGTATTACAGGGGAAAAGGGTTTCGATTCTCATTGATGGTGGTGCTTCTCACAACTTCATTGAATCAACACTGCTACAGAGGAGGCACATACCCACAGTTGAATTTGAAGGATTCAAGGTGGAGGTAGTAGGAGGAAGCACCATGCCTTGTAACAGGTATATTCCAGGGAAGAAGCTTACACTGGGTAGGCATGACTTAGCACAAGAATTCTATGTGATGGACCTCCCTGGTACAAACATCATCCTTGGAGTTCAGTGGCTTAGCACATTGGGACCTATCACCACCAACTACAAGACTATGGAGATGTCTTTCACAGAGGAGAGTGGGAGAAAGGTAGTTCTCAGGGGCATGTCTGGAAACACAGCCAGAGTAGTTACAACAAAGTGTATGGAGGCCATTTTTAGAAGAGAGGAGATTGTATATGCTTCAGAGTGTAAGATTTCAGCACGCGTGGACAAGAACAGAAAGGTTCACTATGCGCTTGAGATTCAGAGGATCATTGATAAACATAACAATGTGTTTGGACCCATTCCACCGGGAGTGCCACCAGATAGGGGGTTTGAGCATATCATAGAGCTGGAAGAGGGGGAAAAACCAGTCATCACCACTCCCTACAGACACCCAAAGAAGTACAAAGACGAGATATAAAAGGCCATCAAAGAACTATTAGACATGGGTCACATTAGACCAAGTTCCGGTCCTTTTGCATCTTCAATGGTACTGGTCAAGAAGAAGGATGGGACCATGCACATGTGCATTGATTTCAGGGCATTAAACAAGAAGACTATTAAAAACAAGTATCCCATTCCGAGGATCGATGAACTATTGGACGAGCTCCATGGGGCTGTTTACTTCACCAAGATTGACTTGCGCTCCGGTTATCATCAGAACAAAATGAGAGAGCAAGACATCCCCAAAACTATCTTTAGGTGTCACTACGACCTCTATGAATTCCTAGTGATGCCATTTGGATTGACCAATGTGCCAACCACATTTTAGTCATGCATGAATCACGTCTTCAACAAGCAGTTGAGGAAACATCTTCTTGTGTTTTTTGATGACTTGCTGATCTATAGCAAGACTTGGGAAGAGCATCTTCAACATATGGAACATATTTTAACTATCATGGAGGAACAATACTTGTATGCCAAGGAGTACAAATGTGAATTTGGGATGACATAGGTCCTCTACTTGGGGCACATAATAGGAGTAAAGGGGGTACAGGTACACCAAGAGAAGATCCAAGCAATACTTGACTGGCCCACACCTAAGACTCTTACAAAGTTGAGGGGATTTCTCATCATTTGTAGTTATTACAAGAGGTTCGTCTAGGGGTTCTCACAACTTTGTGCACCCTTGACCGTTTTGACCAAGAAAGGAGCTTGCAGGTGAAGTGAAGAGGCACAATCCACATTTGAAAAGATGAAAAAGGTAATGAGCACATGCCTAGTTTTAGCCTTGCTAGATTTGGGCCAATCGTTCACATTGGAGTGTGATGCATCTAGAGAGGGAATTGGAGCCGTACTGATGCAGAATAGGCATCCCCTTGCCTATGAGAGCTGAAAATTGAGGGGCCCTGAGCTTCTTTACACTATCTACGTTTAATAAATGCTAGCTATCATGCACGCCTTGGCCAAATTCAAGCAATACTTGGTAGGGGAAAGGTTTGTGGTGAGATCAGATCACAACAACCTTAAGTAATTCTTGGAACATAAGGAATTAAATGAGAGACAACAAAAGTGGGTCAGCAAGATACAGGCCTATGATTTTGACTTTGAATTTTTCAAGGGGAAGAATAACATAGTTCCAGATGCATTATCCAGGAGGCCATCAGTTTATGCCATGACCGATATCTCAGTTGACTGGAAGGATCACCTCTTGGCGGAATACTCCAAAAACTAGTTCGCTTGTCAGTTGATGGATGGGAAAATACAAGATGACAACTTCAGAGCCATAGATGACATAATCTACTACAAGGGATGAATTTTCTTGGTTTCTGAGTCAGCCTTCAAGGCCAAGATACTACATGCATGTTATGATTCATCAGTGGCAGGGAACCAAGGCACTGTCAAAAGATACAGACAGGTAAGGGAACGGTTTTCATGGAGGGGTCTCAAATAAGATGACATAAGACACATCAAAGAGTGCACCACTTGTCAGAAAAACAAGGATGAACATACCCATCCCGCAGAACTGTTACAACCTTTACCCATTCTAAAGCACAAATGGGAAAGTATCTCCATGGAATTCATCATAGGATTGCCGAAGGCACAGGGGAAAGACTATATTTTCATGGTGGTGGATTAACTAAGTTTGCAAACTTCTTCCCCATTGCCACATACTTCAGCACAACACGGGTTGCAGATTTGTTCTTCAGGGAGATCTTCAGGCTACATGGGTTTCCCAAGACCATTGTTAGTGACAGGGATAGCCGATTTATGAGCACCTTTTGGCAGGAGCTATTCAGGTTGATTGGTACGACCTTGACCCCTAGCACTAGCTACCATCCTCAGACTAATGGGCAGACCGAAATAGTCAACAAGTGGGTGGAAGGATACCTCAGAGATTACGTAGCAGGGGAGCAGAAGGCATGGGTTAGGTTGCTACACTTGGGGGAATACTGCAACACCACCACTTATCACATGTCCATCGGTATGAATCCATTCAGGGATTTTTACAGTTATTACCCTCTCTTCGTTATAGATTTTTCCTTTGGTGATAGTAGAGTTCCTATGGTACATGATTGGGTGCAGCAGAGTCAAGACATACTCATGGAATTGAAATATCATCTACAAAGGGCACATAATCAACAAAAGGTCCAGGCGGACAAACATAGGGTAGAGTGCACATTTGAGGTTGGTGAATTAGTCTACTTAAGGCTCCAATCGTACAGGTAGGCTTCTATCAAAATAAGTAGAGCAGAAAAGATCCAACCCTAATTTTTTGGACCCTACATGATTAGAAGGAAGGTAGGGGCCATGGCTTATGAAATTGAGCTTCCATAGGGCAACATAATTCACAACGTCTTTCATGTGTCATGCTTGAAGAGGGCCCTTGACCAACACATCACCCCACTGGAGGTACTATCACCCTTAGATGAAGAGGGGAAGTTGGTACTAATTCCATAGGAAATACTGGAAGTTCAAGAGAAGAAACTCCGAAGGAGAAGCATCAAGGAGTACTTGGTCAAGTGGAAGGATCTGCCTATTGAGGATGCTACGTGGGAGAGTGAATAGGTGATACAGGAGACAGGTTCAGAATTGCTTGTGGACAAGCAATTTATAGCAGGGGAGACTATAATGTCCCCCACCTCTTGATGAAGAGGTTTGGAGAGACTCAGTAGTCTAGTCATCCCCACTAGACTATAGTCACATGCAACATGGAGAAAGTCAACTAAACCCAATGTTATAATTTGAAGTTGACTTGAAAAGGTAAAAAGTAACTCACTGGAGGATTAGAGCGCTTGAGGTTGAGTTAGGAGTTGAACCTAAGGTTTATCTTAACTCAAAAAAGGAATAGAAAGAGGTATAAATGAAAGCCTAGGGCACACCTCTCGGTCATCTTGGATTATTATGCATTTTTCTATTGGGTTCTTGAACACACAATTTTGAGAATACAAACCCTAGAGAACAACTCGATGGTGAAAGATTCCACCCATATTGTTCCAAGCTTGGTCTTGGGGATGTAATACTCCTCCCACACCATTCTACAACATTCACAGGTTCCATCACTCATCCAGGAGAGCAGTAGGCCGTACCCTTGAGGGTTTCCAACAAGGGGGCACATCATTCTTTGGAGAGGAGTTTGATCCAAAGGTCTGAGACGGATTTTGGAGATTTGAGCACTTGGGTTTTCTTTGCAGGTCCCTGATCTATCATTCCAGTGATTTTGGAGAGAGTTACTCCTCCTAGTTGATTTATTGGAGCATTGAGTCAATTTGGAGAGAAGGAGGGTGATATTGAGATTCAGATCTGCCCAGTTGGAGGGGTTATGCTTCAGATCTGTTCCTGATACTTCACCTAGTGCCTTGAAGTCACCCGATCTATATTTCTATGAAGTTTCAGGGTATTTGGATGGTTCAATCATCAGGGCTGAAATATTGAGCTTGACAGTCTTTAGGAGGGCATAGTCTTGACTGAGGATTCAACAATTAAGAGGAGAAGATATTGACATCTGGGCTTGAGACTTCAGGGAGGGCTTCTACATGCCCTGATCTATCATTCTATGGAGTTTGATTCTATTTGGAGGTCTCCTTCAGCTAGGCCAAAACACTGGGTGTTCACAACCATCCAGGAGAGCGTATCTGTAGCCAGGGGGGTTTGGAATTGACCCTTGATTCTTATTTTATTGATATTCACTGTATATCCAGCCTTGGGGGCTTGCATCTTCTTTCCAGGAGCATTTTGTAGCAACTCATCTCTTATCTATTGGAGCTATCTAATGTTATTCCAGATCTGCATCCTTCTTGATAAGGTTCTTGCTTATTACATCAATAAAGGTCAGATCTTGCTGTTGGTTCCATATCTTGTGTTATCTTGTATCTTCATTGCTTGTCTTCAGATCTAAACTTAAATAACT
This sequence comes from Picea engelmannii, assembly GCA_009831015.1. Classification (NCBI taxonomy): domain Eukaryota; kingdom Viridiplantae; phylum Streptophyta; class Pinopsida; order Pinales; family Pinaceae; genus Picea; species Picea engelmannii. The sequence goes on along the minus strand of ML827264.1, from coordinate 57,197 downwards.
GAACTATAACCCCTAAGGCCGAAACTTAAGAGGCCAACCTACAAATAAACATACACAAATAAGCAAATCTGTTGTCAGTTAGTGTTCCAAGATTTTTTTTTGGCTTGGGAACATTACATGAGATCAGGAGCAAGATACATCATTATTGTGATAAAGTATCTAACTAGGTGGGAGGAAGTAGTAGTATTTACCAATTGCATTGTAGAGACTGCTGCACGGTTCTTGTTTGAGAATGTAGTCACCAGGTTTGGATGTCCATGCATATTACTTAGCAATCAAGATCCACACTTTTTGAACACAACAATTTCCGCACTAACTGAGGAATTTCAGATTCATTATCAGAAGAGTACACCATATCACCATCAAGCTAATGGCATAGTGGAAGCATTTAATAAGATTTTGGAGAATTCTTTGACAAAGATCTGCAATGTTGAAAGAGATGATTGTGACTTACGCATGGCCGTAGTACTACGGGCATACAAAACTACTAGTAAGAAGCTGACAGGGAAGTCACCTTTTTGGTTGGTCTATTGACAAGAAGCAGTGATGCCAATGGAGTTCATTGTACTTAGACTATGCATTGCAGCCATTATTGAGCTCTTAGACATGGGTGCAATAGAGGAGAGATTGGAAAAATCAGTCCAACTTGAGGAGGACCAGTTTTTGGCAGGATTCCACCAACTGGTGCAGAAAGCCAGAGAGAAGGCCTAACACACTCGACACATTAAAGCTAAGAAATTTCAAGTCGACGACTTGGTACTACTTTATGACAACAAGTATCTACAACACCTAGGAAAGTTTCACATGCACTGGTTAGGCCCCTATGTGATACACCAGATAATTGAGACATGTGCTATGCAGTTGGGAACCTTAGATGGACAGATCTTGGCAAGAACGGTGAACATAAGTCGGCTAAAACTCTATAGAGATAGTTGACTGTTGGCATAGTAATATATGTTGTGCCCAAAACCACTCTATTATAGTAAGTGTACCATATTAGCAAGAAAAACAAGAAAACCACAATAAAAAGTAGAAAAAGGAAAGAAAAAAAAAAGAGTAGTGATAGGAGAAAGAAAAAGAGTTAGTGAAATCCCAAGGTATCAAAACTTACGTAGCTATCCTGATCATCTCCCACGAAGGAACATTGCCCCAAGTTGAACGATAAGATATGGACATGCTCGACTGTGACAAATGCACTACCACACAGGTTGGACGAAAAGACCGTTAAATCTATTCAAGCATGAAAAAGACAATTGGACGACTGTCGTGACGGGTCATAAAATCACCGTAGAAGCATTAAATCCAAAAAACCACAAGAAATTGCGATCGATTGTCGGTACAAGGGAGAAATCACCTAAAGGATTGTGTAATTAAGATGCAATGATGGATTAACTCATCAACTCTGGTAGTGGATCAGACAAATTCGTTAACACAGGATGGGATGAGTATGGTTGGAATGAAAGCACAAGAGCATAAGAACATCGTTAAGTGGAACTAATTCTTGCATACCACTATGAGAAAATCATAACGACCTACGAGAACATAACCGAGCTACATCTAACAGAGCTCGCATATAGTGACAGCTCAGGAAGCGATGATTCTAGGCGAATGGGGAAGTATTTGCCAACGATACCATTGGTCCCCTCGGGGCTGAGTACGCAAGTATATATGTTGGGCCAACTTACCAATCTGAAGTTTATGGACCGAGACATTATCAAGGAATAAACAGTCTGGGTGCTGGCTAGAGACCAATACTCGTATTTTGAGTGCATACTGGATGCAAGGACTCACATTGGTTCCAACATAAGTTACACAAAGATTGGCCTGGAGCTATTACCAGGTTCAGGGGTTATGAATGCTTCATGACAGTAAAAGAGAAGGAAACATATCAGGACCCTAATGAAAGAGATGTTGCCTAGAAATTAGCCTCGTATACAATACCCAAATTAAACCTGAAGAATTTACTAAAGGCCATAGACGGAAAGGAGGATGGTGTAGTCCTCAAACAGTCACAACAAAGTATTTCCAGAGAAGATGATTATAGGAAGAGGAGGCTTAACCATTATTTTGTCTCCACTAAGCGGTGTTGTCCCCCTAGGCAACACGACCCTGATGTCGTCGTCCGGACTTAGGCCACCATCAAGTGGGAAGAGGCCTTCAAGAGGGAAAAGGATAACCCTCTAAGGCATATTGTGAAGAAGCATCATAAATCGAAGGAACAAGCCCGACTAGCAGTCATAAGCATGGCACAAACGACCCAAGCAACAACCCAAAAAGTAACTAAACTGTGGTCACAGAGGTAGAAGTGGCTAAGGTTGCCACACAACAATTCATTGCAGATTGGAAGAACAAGAAACATGTTTGAGTGGCTCGGGACAAGCCAGATGTGAGTGTTGGGGGCCTGTTGGATAGACAATTTTAGATATAATTTTGGAGAAAAACCTAAGTATAAAGAAAGGGAACGGAAGGAAGAAACGACGTAGAAGGAAGAAAGGGTGCATAAGGAAGAAATCGTGCATAAGGAGGAAATCACGCAGAAGGAGGGAAGCATGCAAAAATACAACGCGAAGGACAGAGACAATGAACTCACAGAAGGATAAAGAAAGCGAGCGAGAGAAGGAAGCACAAAAGGATGACAATGCGACTTTCCAGAAATAGAATATCAACAAAAAAGTTGTATAAAGAATGAGAAGTAAAAGAAGGCAAACAACCAGTTAACAGGGGTAGAAGCGGCTAAGGTTTCCACACAACAATTCATTGCAGATTGGAAGAACAAGAAACATGTCTGAGTGGCTCGGGACGAGCCAGATGTGAGTTTTGGGGGCATGTTGGATAGACAATTTTAGAATGAGAAGTAAAAGAAGGCAAACAACCAGTTAACTGAAGCTGGCTATGCCATGTATTGTAATGGGTTATTTTGGGATAGATAATAATAGGGTTTTAAGCCCTAGATCTAGGGTATAAATATGTAACGAGATTGGGATATTAGAGGACGTAGAAGGGAATGAATGTTATGAAAATTCCATAAATGTAATAGACAATTAGTAAGAAAGAAGATGAATAAAGAAGGATTTTAGGGAGGATATTGTGTCTTGTGTTTTACTTGTCTGTATGCGTTTATGAATGATGATATACTTCGTAGAATGGAGTTAGTATATGGATTGATTATGCTACAAATGTTCATGTATGGCTGTGATAATCTAGGTAATAATCCAGGACATACTTAAGCTAAAGAATAAGGTACAATGATTCACACCTCTGCCTCCCTTTCCCTTACTACTGCAAAAACCTAGTTCTTGCACACACACACACACACACGATGGGGAGGGCCACGAGGGCGATATCGGGCATCACCCCTTGACCCTCCCATCATATACATATGTTTTGTGTGTGTGTGTGTGTGTGTGTGTGTAAACTCTATACACATAGTTTTTACATCGTATATATAGTTTTTTTATTTTATATTTAATTTTTTTATAAAATTTATATTTCAGTTTTTTTTTTAATAAAATGTTTTAGTTTAGGGTTTTTTCATATTTTTTTTATTATTTTAGATATTTTTAAAATACATATATTTTTAATTTCGTTTATTTTCTAGTTTTTTTTAGGTTTTTTTTTTTAAACATTTAAGGGTTTTTTCATTATTATTATTTTTAAATATACAAAAAAATGTCTTACAAATATCTTGGAATCGATATTCACCACAAGCTTAACTAGAATTATAGCATTAAGAAAAGGATTATTGGGGGATGGAAAACTTATTATGGGCTTGGAAAAAAATTGTAAAATAGTCGATCTCTGGATTTGGGATAAGAAGAAACTTCTCTTTGAGACTCTTGTTACGCCTGTCATTCTTTATGGATGTGAAGTTTGGGGATGTAGTATCTCTTGTGAATCTTGGAGAAAGATAGAGCAAATACAAACTAATTTTATAACCTCTAATTTCAAAATTAAAGGAAATACGCCTTGTTCCATCCTCCTCTTAGACGCAAGCCTCTCCCCCGTTGAGAGCACGACTATGACTAGATATCTAATGTATAAGAACAAGTTAAACAACATCGAAGACGAGGCTTCCTAAAATTGTTTCAAATTCCATTCGCAACCACCATCGACTCAAGCGAGGATGACATAAAGATGCCCAGTCTTGGCTAAACTATTGGGGAATCATGGAAGACACCATTTTGCAAAATAAGGATACTATTAAAAATATCACCAAATCAAAATTTAAGGAGAAAATGTGGTGTGATAAAGAGTTAGAGGAAAAAAGAAAATTAAGGTATTATAAGGATGTAATCAACCCTAATCTAGAAGATCAAAATTATCTCTCTGTTTTGACAAGTGTAAAGAAAAAAATAAGCATTGCTAAGATAAGAACAAATTCTCACGAGTGCCATAGTGAAACTGGGCGTTGGTCAATTCCTAAAATATCATGGGATGAAGGAGCGTGTTACCTTTGTGACACTAAGAATGTTGAAGATGAAAAACACTTTCTCTTAGATTGTCCAGCCTATACCCAGATTATATCTCAATTTCAAAATATTTGTCACACTACCAACCTTCCTAACCTTTTAACTCAACAAAACTATGGTGATCTTGGAAAGCTTCTCTTAATGATTTTCGAGCAAAGAAACGAAATTATAAAGAATTGCAAGTAATCCCTTACCCTCTTAAGGTCTGATAGACCGATTAGGTCTCAGTGGACCTTAATCATCATCATCATCATCATATTGTTTTTTTTAGATTATTGTTTTTTGGAAAAAAAAAAAAATAATCATCTCTTTTTAGTCTTTTTTTGGTTTAATTTGAGTTTTGAATAAAAAAAAATTATGTGTTTTTTTCTTCATTTAAAAAAAAAAGTTGTGATTTTTTTCTCCTTTTTATTTATTTATTTTTCAATGTAAATTTAAGAAAAAAAAATTACAACATTACAACATTATGGGGTCAAAAGTACAATATTTTTCAATCACGGCTTTCAAAACTCATACAGTAGCTCAAAAAAACCTTAAAATTAACACCTAAATAAAAACAGACACTAATTAAAGCAAAACGTTTTTTCTAAATGTTAAAATTATGCCTCATTACGACCCAGTTGAAACCATGGTTTTGACAATAGATCCCTATGCAATAAAAAACCCAAAATAAGATACAAAATGGTCACTTTAAAATTTATTTACTAATTTTTTTTTCTTAAATTTACATTGAAAAATAAATAAATAAAAAGGAGAAAATCTTCACAATTTTTTTTTAAATGAAGAAA
>ML827264.1:15429-40775 GCA_009831015.1 Picea engelmannii | reverse complement strand
GGATTTTGTGTGGCTATTGGGAAATATCGCCATCTCTTTCAGGATATGCCCCCTTTACCCCTCATTATAACCAATTATTTCATCCTTCACTAGTTTCTCTTCCAGTGACTTCAGACCCCACTGTTGAGTACTATTGGAAGGTCTAGTGCTATTTGAGAGGAAGGACGTTACATCTTCTAGGACACGAACATTTGATTTCTTTTGATTCCCCACGCGGACAAAACCCACTTACCCACATATATGCTTCTTTTTCAAAACATTTTATGTATGATGCACATCTGATTACAGTTTGATTTGGATATATATTGTGTAAAACATTCAACGCCAAGGCTCTTGTTTCTATATTACTCTCACCACTCTTTGCACACATTCACGCAGCTAGTCGGACATCATAGAGGAACCATAGAACCCTCGTCGTTCACGACACTTGCTAAACCTCCCTCCTATATTAGGGAGAGTGTCTGGTCTTGCCCACTCATCGACACCTCCTTCACACACTCTTGTGAGTGATACTGTTTTAGGATCATCTTTGCTTGGTTCTACATTACTTGGGTCCACTTCCCAAGGTCATCCGTTCACTCGCTCTCCTTTACATGGAAGCGGGGGACCCACTTCCTCTCAAGGAGGAAGCACCAACCCACCTAGCCCCCCTCAAGGGTCAGGTTCACAATACACCCACACCATGGTCGGAGCTAATCCTCCCCCCCCACTGCAGATGCCATATTTGGTCTCTCTCAACATACCGGATCTCAACAAACTCACCAATGATCCTATATTGCATGATCCCACATGGCCTGCAATGCCCACCAAACTACCTTCAGACATTCCAAAGTTTGAAGGAAAGGCAGGCGATGACCCTGCCAACCATGTCATGACCTTTCACCTATGGTGATCCTCCAATAACATTATGGATGATTCCATCAGACTGCGATTATTTCAACGCACACTCACTGGCCCATCGACCAAATGGTATGTCGAAAAAAAATCAGGGTCCCACACAACTTTTGAGTCATTGGCCAAAGCATTCTTGACCTTCTTCCAATTACCAATCCGCCACGACAATGGTCTAGAACTACTTTCTAATTTCAAACAAACCTCAGCCACACATATCGTTGACCACATTCACGAGTGGCGTAGGCAACGTAGTTTGTGCAAAGCAGAAGCCACCAAGAAACAGTGTCTCGACTGGTTTCTTAGATCACTTGTCTCTCTCCTCGGTAAGGATGTAGCTTCCACCTTCCCTCAATCTGAAGAGGAATCCATCAATAAGGCCCAACAGTATGACCTCATCTATGCACAGTCAGGGTACTTATACACTGTACTTCCTGATCTTCCAAAACCTGTGCCATTTGGCCAAGACAAACTTGGGATGTCTCACTCAACAGACGGACTGATTGGTGCCACCACAAGTCTCACATTATGAGCCTAATCCATCTGCCAACATCAATAACATTCTTCCTCTCATCCACACAAGCCACGACGCATATCCACTCATCGAGATGGGTCCTGGGATTTTTAAAGATCCATCCTTGTTAGGAACGTACCATGGAGCACCACGACTCCTTCATCCTTTCAATCAAGTATGCGTCGTATCATCTAACGAAACTCACACAGAGGATACCCTTCCTCCTACCGAGGTTTCTATCATATCTGACGTCCCACTCATCGCAAAACCCCCTCCTCAAGAACCTCCTGGACACTCGTTGACCCCACCAGTCCACGATTCCACCTCTCCCCAAGGACATATCCCAGTTTGGGAGACAGTTCCCCAAGCCATCACTCAAATTCCCTTCTTTTACCCTCCACGAAGTATCGAAGGTTTTCAGGTAGCCACAACGCTCACACTACCTAATATGGTGTTAGCAATCCCAGTTTGGTATTTACACCCACCAGAGATGGTCCCTCGACAATCCCTTCCCCCCAAAAAAGAAGGAATCCCCATGACGATTCCCATACTTACTCCCACCACACCCCCACTCACTAACCCCCCTACCACAGCTGGGGGCAGGAGAAAGAAGAAGGATCCCACAACTCCACTTACTCTACACATCCCACCACCTTGCGCACTATGTGAGAAAGAGGGACACTAAACCAACAACTGCCCATCTCTACCAGAGTTACGGAATTTGATTCCACTCAATCACACACCCCCAACATTCACCACTACAACCAGTCCTGCCACTACCCACCCCCCCCCTTCTAGTAGTAAAGGGTTGCAGACCAAATATGCTTGTGCTATATGTTCAGAGTATGGCCATTATACCCACCATTGCCCAACACTACCACGCTTTCGACAGACATTAGCCACAGTACGCTAGAACTTCCAGAGCAACCCTAGTCCTGCTACATCCTCCTCCACCAATATCACTGACATCCGGTATGTCACCACTTCAGTCAATGAACGTATGAGATGCCCTTGCTCTCTCTGTGATTCATTAGCTCATTTTACATACCAGTGTCCTATGATCCTTGAATACAGACAATGCCAATTAACTCTACTTCAATGGCCCATAGAGACGATAATTGACATTACCTCATCGCTAGCAGATCTTCATGTCATTTCTCCCGAACCCGAGGCCATCCCAACGCCTCCATGGTTCTTAAATGACTTATCCGAGGATCTACCCCCCAATCCCCCCAACTCCCCCGCGTATTCCCCTAGAGTTACTTTACACCCAACTACCACGGGTACTCCTCAGTACTTCAATATATAGTTTATGTCAAGTGAACCCTCACCATCTCCTAACATAGTCCCCCCTTTCTCTTTCACACTAGGGGGCAACCACACGACTGCTGTCACCAATATCACTCCTCATGACCCCTTGTATTCCCGTCACTTCCAATGCGACGAAGAAATACTCGAAGAGTTAAACCACCTGGACTCTGCCTGGGATGCGCTACACCACCGCACACTCTTCTTTCCACAGGAAGCCTCCGCACCTCCTAACCCACACCCCATTTACGCGGTCGAAACCAAGGATTTTATCCCATCAGGGCCTATCGACTGGTTCAAAAATCGCATTCCTGCCCCTGATGATTTTGAAGAAGGAAACATGGCCAACATTTCCCCCACCATTAAGATCGACATTTCCATAAAAAATGGCATCGTCGAAGAAATCACCATTGGAGCTGCTTGCACTCCTGAGGAAATCACCGCATATAAATCCCTCTTCCAGGAATATAGGGATATTTTCGCCTGGTCATACACGGAAATTCCTGGCCTCGATCCCTCTATTGTCGAACATCGCATCGACACCTGGCCTGACAATACACCAGTTCGCCAAAAACAATGACCGCTACACCCATCCAAAGCTGCGGCTATCAAAGCCAAAATCGACAAATTACGCGCTGCCGGGTTCATTTACCCCATCGCTTATACCTCATGGGTTTCCAACCCTGTACCCGTTAACAAAAAACATGGCACTATCCGCGTTTGCACCGACTTTCACGATCTCAACCACGCATGTCCCAAAGACAACTTCCCAACACCTTTCATCGACCAAATTATCGACGACTGCGTCGACCACAAGGCTCTATCCTTTATGGACGGATTCTCTGGTTATAATCAAATCCAAATTCACCCCGCCGATCAGTATAAAACCGCATTCACTACCCCTTGGGGTAATTTTGCATATCGTGTCATGCCTTCTAGCTTAAAGAATGCCGGCGCAAATTTTCAGTGGGCTATGACATACATATTTCACGATCTGGCTCATATCATCCTCGCCTACTTGGACGACCTCACAGCCCGATCCAAGTAACACACCCATCATCTTGATGATTTACGAATCATCTTTCAACGATGTCGTCAGTACAACATCCGCTTGAATCCTCTCAAGTGTGTGTTCTGTGTCACCGAAGGCGCCTCCTTAGATTTATTGTTTCCCAAAGCGGTATTATCGTAGACCCCCTCAAAGTCCAAGCTATCACTGAAATTCCACCCCCCCGGAATTTACGCCAACTTTAGAGCCTACAGGGAAAAGCTAACTTCCTTAGATGCTTTGTCCCAGACTACGCCATACGTGCACACGGTTTCCTTTGCTTACTACATCATGACACCCCTTTTCACTGGGACGACCATGCCCAACAATCATTTGACGATCTTAAAACCACACTCTCAAATGCACCGTTAATTAGTGCACCTGACTACAATCATGACTATATCCTCTACATATCAGCATCAACTGTATCAGTAGCTGGAGTTCTCGTCCAGCTCGGTGATGATAATCGTGAGCATGTAATTTATTACATTAGTAAAAACCTCTCAGGGCCACCCTTGAAGTATAAACATGAAGAGAAACTTGCTCTTGCAGTCGTCCTCGCAGTCCAGAAACTGCGCCACTACATTCTGCTTCGCACAACAAAAGTCATCGCAGATTCCAACCCTATGCAGTACTTGCTCAGCTGTCGGCAAGTTAACGAAAAATTTGCTCGATGGATCGTTATCCTTCAGGAGTACGACCTCGATTTCTCAACACCGAAGAGTAAGAAGGCCCTCGTTCTCGCCGAACTTGTCACAACCCTCCCCTTTGACACCACCAGTGCCCCCGTCAACACCGACTTTCCCGACGAACATCTCTTTTACATCACTTCGGATGATCCTTGGTACGACGACCTCCTCATCTATCTCCACACTCAAAATTTTGGTAACCACCTTTCACGAGATGATCGTCGTCATATTCGCCATCAGGCCCCCCGCTACCTCCTCATCGGAGACATTCTATACTGGCGGGGAGTCGACACCATTCTTCGTCGATGCCTGACTATTGACGAGGCCGATAGAGTCTTAAATGACTGCCACATCGGCGCATGTGGGGGCCATCTTTCAGGCATATCCAGTGCTCAAAATATTGTTTAAGCCGGTTACTTTTGGCCTACCTTATTTCATGATTGCATTCATGCCATAAAACGATGTGAGCAATGTTAGCTCTATGCCAATAAAGCTCGAGCTCCCCCCTCTCTTCTTCACCCTGTCATTACTGCCGACCCTTTTGTAAATGGGGCATTGACTTCATGACTTGTAATCCCCCCTCCAACAATGGTCACAAATATATCGTTGTAGCTGTTGATTACTTCACCAAATGGGCAGAAGCTATTCCCACCTTCAACAACACCGCTGACACTGCAGTGCATTTTTTCTTTAACCACGTCATATCCCGCTTTGGTGTACCTCTCCAACTCGTTTCCAATCATGGGAAACACTTCGAGAATGAGATCTTTGTCAAACTCTCATCTCAGTTAGGATTCTCTCACGAGTTTGCCTCACCATATTACCCTCAGTCTAACGGACAGGTTGAAGCAGTTAACAAAGTCCTCAAGACCATGTTACAACGCACGGTTAATAAACATAAAACCAATTAGCATCATATGTTATTTTCTTCTCTATGGGCTTACCGAACGACTGTGAAAACAACTACAGGTTTCACACCATTTCATTTAGTCCATGGGGTTGAGGCCACTCTTCCCATCGAGTGCGAAATTCCCACCTTACGCACCGTAATTGAGCTATTACCCGACACTGCTCCAATGGAGTAGTGCTTGCTGAACTTGGAGTCTCTGGATGAAGATCGTCAATATTCCTTACAGAACAATGAGGCAGCTAAGAAATGATCCAAGGCTACCTTTGATCACCATGTCAACCTTCGCTCATTTCACAAAGGTGACCTCGTCTTGGCTTACGATATCACCCATGATACCTTTGGCCACGACAAATTCGAGTCACTATGGCATGGCCCATACATTATCCAACATTGCCTCACCAAAGGCGCATACATCCTAGCCTCCCCCGAAGGCCTCTCTCTCAAAGAACCCGTCAACGGGTTATATCTCAAGAAATTTTACGCTTAAACGTAGTCATTCTACTTTATGTTATTTTCTTTTATAGCATTTTTAGTCTTTTTTCCCTCCCTCACGTCTAAACTATCCTTTGTGCTTTTGATAGATGCTTCCTCCACTATCCTACCACATTGGTTACACCGACGACGCCAGCTGTTGGACACAAAATCTCGCTTCGGCTGCTTGGGCTCTCTACACCCCCTCACATGACATGCTCCATTCGAGCGACATATGTTTGGGTTCAGCAACCAACAACCAAGCTGAATACACCGCCATCATTGGCCTCCTGGCCGAGGCCCAACATCATCGTATTCATCACCTTAGCGTCTTCCTCGACTCTCAACTAGTCGTACTCCAGCTCAAAAATGTGTACCGTGTCCGTGATCCTTACCTCTTTTGCAAATACCTGCAAGTTAGACTTTTATCTCGACATTTTGATTCCATTACATTTACACATATTCCAAGACAAATGAATCAAATTACGGATAACCTAGCTAATATTGTGTTAGACTGGCATATATCACATCAAGCTACCTCTACACATACATAAACATATCAAAAAACCTGTCACAACATATATATAGAATAGACATCATCAAAACATTAACCAAAAACATGTAAACACCACATAGATCTCAAAAATATATACTCATGTATATATAAAGGTCCACAGTGCCATCCGAATGTTTACATACAAAACATACAAGTATCCGCAGGCCAATGCAGCACCTCGGTACAAAATGGGCTCACCAGCCTATATACAAAAAAATATCTACATATATCAATGCATAGAGCACCACTCACGGTGCCTCTAGAGCGCCACCACCTGCTCCTCCCTCCGGCGGTGGCGACACACCACCACCTGCCCCAGGCGGTGGTGGTCCACCCCCTACAAGCCCCTCCTACCCCGGCGACAGTCTTCCGGTCATCATCGTAGAAGCCACTGCTACTCGTCGTACTATGGCCCGCCATGGCGGCGGAACCCCCACGCACTACTCCAGAAAACTCTCATCCTGGATGCGAGACCACATGCCCTCAGGCACGTCCTGTAACACCGCCTCCAGACGACGACGTATGTCCTCAAAGTCCACTCTGGCAGCCACCAGAGGAGCGTGTGATGGCCCAGCACTAGGGTCATCAAACCGACACCTCCTCGTTGCTCTCTCTGGCTCAGCTGGTCGCACCATGGCGTCCTCACGCCAACGTCTCTCTCCCCGCGACAATCTCTCCGACGCTCTCTGCAACTCCACCTCGCGCCCGCGAGGTGGCACATATGCACATGCAAACAAACAATAGATAGTATCAACATCTCTATCATATACATATGGCATGCTATCTCACAAAAATACAAAAAACATACATATCAACATCATCAATCACCATACCTCGGCGGTCAAACACCTCCCCTGGAGGTAGCACCATGTCCGGATCATCCCGGAAGTCAACCCCGACATAAGGGTACCGTAATATCACCTGGGGAATCTGCCGCCATACCTGCGCCGCCTCCGCAGTGAAGAAGAGGCCACCCTCGCCACCACCATGGCGAAGCAACACCGTCGACCATCACTGCAGTCGTGACTCTCACGCCCCAGGCGCACCCAATAAAATCCTAGGGCACAACATTGACACCCTCTCCAGAAACCAAGCCACCAGGATAGAACTGAAGGCAAACGCACCCGTATCCGTGGACCGACAGTGGTCTAGCTACCCCACCATCCTGGCATGCAGCGTCAGCCCTCAGGCAAAATGCTCACTAACCAGTACTCTCTCCATCACCATCAGCTGGACCCCACTAATCTGCTGGGTTGCCAGTGACCCATATACTCTCACAATCATCACTGCTATACAACGATGCGCCAGGGCATCTATCGACCCAATGCTCACAACTGTCCCAGACATAAAGTTCTGACCTGAACAGTATCTATGACCAACGGTCACTAGGGCCAGATCCCTCGGTAGAACCGGCTCCACCAGTAGGGGAACACCCCAAAACGGGAGCCCAGTCAAGAAGTACACGTCCTCCACCGTAGTGAAGGGGATCTGCTCTCCTTGCACAAGGAAGCAATGGAGCTCGGGACTCCACATCTGGATCAGGAACTGCAGGAGATACTCCTGCGCCCGTATCAACGGGCACTCAAAGAACTTTAGCAACCCATAGGATGCCAAAGTCGCATGCACACTTGTCTCCTCAATAGCCATGACGTCTTGCAGCTGGGACCAATATCGCTCTCGCCAACCCACTGGCATCGTGCAAACTTTCCACCTGCAGCCACAACGAAGAATCCTATATTAGCCCACAAGACCATCAACAACATCACAACGATCAATTTTACACTCGTCAACCTTGCCTCTAAGGCGTGGCTGTTTAAACCCATAGGCACGCACACATGCGCGCCTATTCACTACACAGGCACGCACATATGCGCACCTGTTAACTACACATGCGCGCTCTCAGGCGCGCACTGGTGCGCGCCTATCCACGCCACAACCACGCACATATGTGCAGCTGTACATCCGATAGGCGCGCACATAGTGCGCGCCTTTAACCCCCTCACCAGCGCCCCCATGCGCATCTATCTGGTGGGCAGGCGCGCATGTGTGTGCGCCTACTTCCGGATCGCCCGTGCATGTGGGGTCCACAACCACAAAATCCCTTTGTACGGCCCTCCGTACAACCCCTGCCCAAAAAATGAAATTCTATTTCTATGCAGGATGATCAGACCACTAACCTGAAGCTCGCTAATCGCTAATTGGATGCCTCGCTCTCCCCGAATCTCCAAATCTCCTCTGAAAACTGCTCGTCCAGTCATTATCGCAGCAGGTACTAATGAGGTGACAATGTGGGCCCTACAACTATATATAGGCCTTTTTGCCAAACTTCCACTCACCATTCTGAATTCCCACGATGTCCATTTCTCAATCCGTCTTTAGCCACGGGATCAACATCCCGTCATCTACATCACAGCAGTCCATGGGCCTCTTTTCATCCTGAGCCCCCGGGGCGCCATTTTTCATACCCTGGTCAGGTACGCATGCGCATATTTACACTTATCAAATACATGCTCATATCTTCGATTCTCTTCAGATATTGTTCACGTTGGGTATTTAGGATTCATGTGTGCAGGTACTTGATCATCATACATCGGCACAACCCCTTTAGGTATATACTCAGCACTGGTATGTAGTCTTTCCCTCTGAATATCACTTACATTTCCAATCACGCCCTCTGAAATTTGCCTCTAGGATCCCCATTTTCGGCTCTGCAGTACCCACACCTCCATTTGCATCTTCGACACTGTCACCTGGTAACATTCTTACCCACATGAGTTGTCCCATTCATAGCACCTTTTGGCACTTCTGACACTCATGTTGTTTTTCAAAACCCTTTAGGGATGGGAGTCTCGATAGTCTTACATCATGTTGCGAATCAACCACATACTCCTTATCCTCGTTTTGCTAGCTTTCCCACACAGACTCCCAGATTATCTCTTCACGGTTCTATTTTTTGACTGCACCTCCCTCCGCAGTATCATGAACCCTCCATTTCATCCACAATCAGTTTTCCCATCTACAAACCTACCTTCATTTCACCTACCTCATATAGAAACTCACCAATGACCCCCCCACCCTTCATCAGTTCTCCGAACAAATTATTCCCTACACGAGCCACCCATATCGCACTGGGGCACCCATTTTTGTATTTGTACACTTCTCCCCACTTATTCGTTATTTATTGTACAAACTCCTTTATTTTTAGTCGTTACATTACCTTTTTGTCGTCACCTTTGGGCGACCTACTTTCCTTTTTTGGCCAACCGCAACCCATGTCACCCTTGGTTGGAGCACTACTTATCGTCCACCCTGACCGCCATCATCCATATATTCAGAGTACCCCATAGGCCACTTACCTCTACCCTCTGAATTTGTTCACCTTGTCCTGCCTCTGGCACAACTTATCCCCGATCTTGTCGTCCCCCTGACACTCGACCTCGTTGAACAGTTGCGACCACTTTTTATCTCACACATACTCCAACCAAGGGCAGTCTTGAGTCTTCCCACATCTTGACTTCGTCCATGTACCTCCTCCACTTCCTCACCTCACCTAGTAGATTTCCCGAAGCCATTTTCTTCTGGGAGTCGCGTCCCCCTTTTTTTGTCGACATTAGCACAGTTTTCCAGAAGGGCGACAGTATCTTGATTCTCATTATCCACTCAATGAGAGATATCGGACGACACAGGGTGAAACACCATTGCTCCCTGCTGTCGTTGACCCCCATAACATTCGATGCCAACACTTTCTCATGTTACGGTGGGTCTTACTTTGCGACTATTGCAGTTAGTCCTGTCATTTGCCGAAGACCTCTGAACTTGGCTGGGCTATCAATGCCCACATAGTCGGTGATACTTATCACCGTGCTCACTGCCTACTATTAAGAGTATGTTCATCTGCAGAATTGTCTTCTGCCTTTATCACGACCGCCCCCGAGGGCGTTGCAGTTGTCTACACCAACACTTCAGTTATCTTTTTTCAGAGTTACATGACATGAGTATGGGGCATGCTCGCCTCGTTTGTACACAGTTTTCTATTTTACACACCTCATAGAAGGTCGGGTCCTACCGGTTCCTTTTTCCCTCCAACGGATTGCTCTGGACGATCCCACTATTTCTCTCTCTTACAACAACATTCTCAGTAGAAGAAACATTGATGGATTTCGGCTATACGTATGCTCCTAACCTCATCCATCAGGGGGCATCTGTTATCTCTGAAATTTCGTTCGCACATGGTTACAAGAACTCAGCATCGTCAAACAATGATGAAGTCATCCATGGAATTGAATTAATACCAAAGCATTCATAAAAAGGTAAAAAAACTATACAAAGTAGTGAAAAATTGAAGAGCGTTATGCAGGCATTGAGCACGCGTGCACATGCGCGGAAAAGGAACGCAGAAATCACGCACATGTGCACGATGCGTGACTGTTATCGCAAAAAGACGTGCACCTACTAAACGACGCATTTATGAGAGTGGTCAGCCTCCCACCCACTTATGGTTCAACTCCCAAGCCGATTTGACCCTCAAATCTGGACTGGATCCGACTAGAGGGCTGGTCAAAGACCTAGGAATGCCCTAATTGGTCTCTTTTCACACTACAAAGCAGTTAAACAATAGCCCAAAGGAATGCTATAAAAAGGCCATGGATGCACCTCATTTTTCAAAGAATTCAAAGTAATGTTATGCTGCCTCTATTCTCTTGAGGACTCCATCCTTGTCAAGAGCATATTAGCACCATTGCATTGGACAATCCATCTCACCCATTGAGTGGATTTGTAAAGAGTTCTTTCATCATTTTCCATTTTTCTTTGTTGTAATAAGAGCTAGCTAGTGGGGGTCCAAGAGCCCTCCCTTGGAGGAAGAAGGGACTCATATTCCCCTTTATTCTTGGTGTATTGTTTCACTAATAGATCAGCCTCAACATTGGTGACATGGGTCTTATGGTTCTTTTTGTTTCTATGTCCCTATGCTCATGAATTTAGTTGTTATTGCATTTCTTAGTTTAATTCTTAATTGTAGTCTTTTATTTCTTTCCCTAACTCTTTTCCTTGCAGCTGTCCTGCTTAGCAGACCCAACTGAGCTTGCAAGCACCTCTATTTTGTTCACTAAGGTGACAAAAGAGGCACAACACTGTCCATTTTTTCTCTATCCTTTGTTTTGTGGGTTGGGGCCACCCTTTTCTGGCTTTTGTTGTGAGGGGTTCCCATGCCCAAATTGTCATGTCTTTTGTTTGAGCTTCTGCTCAATTTTAACGGCATATCGGTAGGCCACGCCCAAGGATGAGATGTCCAGAAATTCCATTTCGGTCTGGATGTATCTATGTAGAGCAGCGTGACACTTGAGCACTAGATGTCGCTACAAATATTTGATACCCAACTTGGTGGTCAAGGTATGGAAGATATTTGTGAAATATGGCACTGCTTGGTCTCTTTCTTGCCACAGTGTGGTACATTTGGTATACAAGTCGTCATAACGTCCGACATGGTAGTATTGTTCCTTAATAAAATCCATGAAGGATTCCCAGGTGGCCATGACTGTAAATAATGAGGGTTTCTCTGTTTCCTTTTGCTCATAGAAGGTTTCCCACCAATCTTTGACATGGGGAACGACTTTGAGGAGCGCAAAAGTAATCTTTTCTCTATTCAAAAAGTTATGGACAGAAAAATACCCTTATAGTAGATTCAACCACTTGTCTACAACATTTGCGTCTATCTAACCTTCAAATATAGGAATATCGAAGTTTATTTGTACCTTGAAGGGCGTGACGCCTCCGCTCGAAGAAGATGCATCGCCTGTTGGTAATCGCCGAAGGATTTGCGTGAAACTATCCATCATCCTCATTCCTCTGTTGCATGAGGGCTTCCTCAATCAACAGTTTGAAAGGATCCCCTGTCCTATCATATTTCTTTTCTCCTGCCATGAGAGGTCGCTTGGGCGTGCGAGAGCTTTTGTCCTCAAGAGAAACAAGCTCGAGACCCAACTCTTTGTACTCCGACCTCGTTGGGGACATGCATTAAGACAACAAGGAGCAGACCGCTCTGATACCACTGATCCATATTTTATGAGCGGAACGAAATGAATACATATTATTAAAAAGTACTTAACACAAAATAACAAAGATATAATAGAACTGGTTTTCTATTCAATAAGGAAATGAGCTGAAACTGTAAAATGCAGTGGAAACAAGCTTGCTGGAATGGTGACGGCTTATCTCTGAGAAGAGATGTGATGGCTGCGCTCATTCGCAAGAAGATGATTACAATGAGGCTCTGAAGGCCTTTTTTAACAATAAACAGGAATGCCAAAAACCCTAGACATCTAAAACCCTAACCCTAGGAGATGAAGCACCAAAAGTCATGTGGAACCCATTTGGGTAAGTTAGTACATTAACTTCCCGAGGTCGTAACTTTTGCATACAATCTTTGTTTTAGGAATGTGATAGCCCGTTGGAAAGGTATCATCGAGGAGATTAATTTTTGGGACTCAATCATATTTTAGGCTACCATTGAGAACCTCAATCTCTAAAAACCTTCATTTGCACCCTCAAAATGGCCACGAAAGTTAAAAACTGCTAAAAATAGTAAATTGCCAAAATTGCCAGAAAACTGTTTTGAGCCAGTTGGAGAGGGTGGGTGGCCACTGATATCCACCTGGATCAGAAGACCTAAAGGAAGAGTTGGTAACCCTATCCCATCCGTGTTTAGATAAGGTACCAGGTGGATAGGCGAGTGCAATGGAGCTTGAAGGCTAAAGATAAATAAGGTAAAAAAAATGGAGAAAGAGGAGATAGGAGAGTGAGAAGGTCTCAAAGGATAATGAGGCAGGGTCAGAGTGGTATGACATGGAATCACCTCAGGGTGCCACATGGACCCATAATTCTAGACCAGTCGCCAAGTCATTAGAAATCAATTAATTTTCTTAGGAATTTATAGTGTTTTGCAGGTCATAAACTTACAGGGCATTTTTGAGGCCCTAAACATTGTTTTTAGGAGATCTAAATTCTAAGACCGTAAGTTTCATAGGCACCACATATATTTTTTGCAAATTTAAAAAAAATATCTCAAACAAAGCTTTCCAATGAACTATTATGTTCTCAAAAAAGAGCTTGTATGAGAAAGTTACAGGGTAAACAATGCAAGGTAAAATTTCGGTGCCAACTGACTTCCAGAGGGTGTAACTCCCAACTCAAAAGTTATTTTTGGTCACATGAGCAGTCTATGGAAACCTAATGGAACATATAAGACATATGTGTATCCAAATTGTGAATATGGGTACCTAAAAATGTACCGGATGAGAAGGAAGACACTTGTAGAATACAAGGTAAATGGGGGAAAAGGTGAAAACTTCAGTAGGTTGTAACCAACATCCTAGAGCCCAGATGAAGGTGAAAATTGGATAGATTGTTAAAAATGTGTTCATGAAGAAACCCAATTAATATTCTTTCAAAAACCCAAAGGAGTTGGTGTAGGGATGCATGAACAAGGCTAAATTGCTAAGCCAGGGGAAAGTGCAAAAGGACAAAGTTGTCATTTCCAGATTGATGTAGTTTGTGACTGGAGCATTAGATTGATAATATGAGAGTTGTTATGAATTCCTTGTCATCATTATTGTCTATACCTCACAAAATGTTCCCTATTTCCTAACAAATATACTTCTACAACTAACAAAAGTTGGTGTTTGAGATTAATAGTACCTAGAAGAAAAATACAAAAAAGGGATAATCTGGCAATAATCAAATGGCTATAACTTGTTGCTCAGAACTCAGATATGAGAAAAAAGATAGTGATTGGAAAGGTATTAGATAAAAGAATCCAGATATGCACCGAGAACTATGAATTGAGAAATAAAATTCACAAGGAATCATGAAGAATATTTCTGGTGTACTAAAGGGTAGAATTGTGCATAATTTTACAAAGTTGTTGCATTATTTTGTCTAAAAAATTGTATTGCATGCACATTTTGTATAATTAAGGGAAAAATAAAATAGAGCTGAGTCAAAAGAGAGACCATAGATATGGAAGATGCACAGAGAACCTACATCCACGAGGAAGAAGTCAGAGGGTTGTATGTAAGCTTGGGTAATGCAAAAACTGAATCAAATGAGCATAGAGAAGGAAAAGAAGAAAGAACAAATTTATTGGAGACAATAAAGAGTCTACAAAGAGATGTGCTGAGATATAAAGTTGATAACAAGAATCTTATGAAATCTAAGGAGCAACAATATGGCATCAACATCAAGCTCTTGTAGAGTTTGTATAGAATAGAGAAGAAGGTGGATAAGGGGACAAATTCAAGTAAATCAAAGAGTCACAGATCCCATGATAAAACAGAGGAATATAGAAGTGTTTGTAGGCGTCATCATCACTCACCAAGACACTTAGTTAAAAGAGAATATAGTATTCCAAGTTTATCTATTGTCAGAAAGCATAGTACAAGGTTTGGGGTAGATGAACTACAAGGAGAAATGAATAAGACCAAACCTCCTACCTTTGATGGTGGGCACATGAAAGATGAGGATATAGAGGCTTGGTTGTTCGGAATGAGGTTGTCACAAGAAGAAGGTAGAATTTAAATCTACCAGCTCAAGAGAAAAGAATCAATGTGGTGGGGCCAGCTCATGCAAATACAACACATTGATGAAAAGAAGATCACTTGGAGGTAGTTCAAAAATTATTTTCAGAAGAAATATTTTTCTAAGCGTTACTATGATAGGAAGATGAAGGAGTTCTTTGAACTAAATCTTGGGAGAATGACCATGGCTGAGTATGAGAGAATTTTCTTAGAATTTCCAAGGTATGTTGACTTCATCAAGGATGAGCAAGTCAAGATTCAAA
The DNA here is from genome assembly GCA_009831015.1 of Picea engelmannii. Taxonomy (NCBI): domain Eukaryota; kingdom Viridiplantae; phylum Streptophyta; class Pinopsida; order Pinales; family Pinaceae; genus Picea; species Picea engelmannii. The sequence goes on along the minus strand of ML827264.1, from coordinate 25,552 downwards.
GGTTCCTGCGTGGGTTATCTTCAATATGTAGTGATAAGATACAATATGATTATCCCAAGACATTGGAGGAAGAAATAAGGAGAGCCAAATGCCTTTATGATCAACATAGAGGAAAATCAACGTTTTAGAGAACTTGGATTGACAGGACGAAAGGTAATATGGAACAGAGGAAGAAAGGATACAAGCCATCATTCTTTAGAAATAGGTCTCAAAATAAACCATCACAAAATGATACTAGAATGATAGAAACATTGGGAAAAAGGCCAAGGAAACAACCTATTAAATGTTGGGGCTATTAGGGAGATCACATGTACAAAGATTTCCCTCATAAAGGTGAAAGAGTGAAGACTGTTCACAATGTACAACAGGTTGATACAGTGTAGGACATGGGTAGAAGCATGTCAAGGATCTATGCAACCTTGAACAAGAAGCAAGTTGAATTTCAGTCTCATATGATTGAAGTGGAAGGTGGAGCAAGAAGGAAATTTTTGAGTTCAACTGGTGTGCATATTGGACAATAAAGTCAAGTTCCTTGGAATCAATCAATAGGGATGGTAAAGGTCTAGTGGACTAGTTACGGTCCTGAAGATGAAACATGGGAGCATGAAGATTCCATGCGGCAAGAGTACCCACATATTTTTGAATATTTTTGAAGAATTTTGTTTGTACATATGTATATAATGCATTGAGGACAATGCATAAATAAGGAGGAGGGGAATGTAATACCCCTAGGATGAACCACAAGTTGTAAATGTACATATACTTTATAGGTTGACGAGCCAATACTTTTTTGGGCCAGAGTGCCTTTGTGTAAATATGTTTGAGGCCAGACTGCCTGTGTGATTTGGGCCATGGAGCCTATGAGTTCAAAGGACAATGAGATTAGCAATTGTAATATGTAATCACACTTGGTTTTGTTAATAAAATACATCGTTTCTATAGACCAAGTCAGAAGAAAGAGTATGGGGGGTTAGGACTACATGAGAGGTAAAGGGGGCTAAGGTTTTAGGAAGAGGGGATAAGTAAAGGAAGATTAATTCAATGAAATATTATAATATTATTCCTAAATTCAAAATGAATGTGTTATTATTTTATCCTAAGTTCCTAAAGGTTGGGAACAAGTTGCCAAGTGCAGTCAAAGGTAGTTCATAAGGTGACAAGTGTCAAGTTAAGATCATGCAAATATATTGTTGGGAATTAGTGTAATTCTCAATTTCATTCTTGACATTCATTCCATCATCCATACATTTATGGAGAGAGCGAAGGAAGCTTACTGTTACCTTGTAATTCCTTGGTGGTTTGGGATGAAGAAACATGTTTTGGGCCCGTGGAGCATTATTTTTTGATGAGAATTGTTGGGACAGTGGGTGTTGAGCTCCTAGAGAAACCTTACGCTCTAGGTACTACAGATCTCTGAGGCCATGGAAGGGAAGTGGGATAATCAAAGGTCTTTTGACAAGAGCATGGGTACACTTCTTAGGGTGGGACAAGCTGTGGGGAATGAGAGGTTGTGAGCTGGGAATTGCTACTAGAGTTGGCACCTTGGCCTAAGTTTTATTGTGTTATCTGTTAGACCATAGTCAGGCTTAGGAATCCTTTGCCATGTTGGAGTCATAGCCCTATCTCGGGGGTGAATTTTTGTTGAGATTATATGAACAAAAAAGTCTACAACTAGGAGGAACTTCTAAGGTTTGCTGCTAGTCGATGATTTAATTAAAAGATAATTGTATTTTATGTGTTTTTTATGTTTACTGTGTGGTTAATTATGTTAAATTTGTTGTGTTTTAATTGTATATATTTATTCATGCATTTTATACTATTAGAACTTCATATTTGTACTCGTACGCATGACATTTAATAATTAAATATTATTAGATTCTTAATGAGCATAATTCATAGAAATTCAAAAAATCAGTGGGGACAAAATTTGGGTTTTCTGTGTGGCATGGACCAGCCTGGGTGGCTGGGGATGTTACATGTGAGAGTTGATGTCTGAGGGTGGTGAGTCACATGATGAGCCACTATTCTTCATCACACATGCCAAGGTCTCGCAAATAAAGACATAACGTCCTGGGTACAGGCCCATGTCAAGGCCATCTAAAACAAACCAAAGTTTAAAAAAAGGTTATCCAAGGTTCATAAGAAACATTAGCCCTTAAAGCATGGAAAGAAAGTTGTAACTTAAGATGTAATCCATGTAAGACAATCCACCTCACTATTCCCTTCAAGCATTACACCAACCCAGGACCCCATGTGAGTTGACAAGTTTAAGTATTGGAGGGCCTTCATCCAACCCTATTAGGTGTGCCACCTAGACAGGAAATAAAATAACCTAGGTAGCAGGATAGGTCACAAGAGTGACATGAAATAAATAAACTCTTCAAGAGTAAGTGTGATAGTGGTGTGATTTTAAGGCTTACTTCATGGCTTATGGTGTCATTTAATCCATTTCTATGAGCGCCTTTGTGGAGGGTACACTTTCTCTTGAGTTACCCCATATTTAGGCGCTATTTTTTCCAAACCCCTTTTATCATCCATCTTTCTAGCCCACTTTATCATATTTGCTAGTCCAATTTTATAATATTTTCAAGTCATATCATTTCTATTTGGGACTGGGGTGAGTACTGAAAGGGTAGAGATAAAGTTTGGACTGGATTTTGTTAGTCCTTTTTTGTTATCATTCCTTTCTTTCTTTGGCATCATTTTCTTATTCTTTCATTATCACCTGCAATCAACTACCGTGCCTTCGACCCCTCTTCTCATGAGTGAATGGGCCATGACCCATTATCGAAGTTTAGTACACTATGAGAGGCTCCAGAATGGAAAGTGTTAAGTATGGTGGGGAGCAGAACATTACCCTTGTGAGGCCCCCCCGGTAGTAGCCCTTTTTCTTAAGCAGTGACAACACAAGACTAGGGCATAAAAGTTGACCACCAAGGTGAGAAAGGAAACTGACATAGTTTCCCAAGCCAATGATCCATTATCCATCTTCAACCAAAGATCCTCATCCACATGTCTGAAAAATCAAGCACAACACTTTTCATGAAATAAGGACTAACATACCTCATGGTGACGATGGCTTACCATCTCCTATACTCTTAGTTGCTTGAATGTGATGAGCCATGGTTGACTTGCAGCTGTGAAGGTGAATGAGGGGGGTTGTTGGGCTGCCATCTGTGGACATGTTGATCATCATCATGGTCAGGATCATGTTCTCCATTATAGTCCATGAGACATGATATCCTCTAGCTACCCCTAGGCATGGGGGGGTGGTAACACATAGCATTGCCTCTTCTTCTCAAAGATCTAAGTGTTTTGCGAACTACCATTCTTGACTCCAAATTGAGGTAAGTAGAGGATTTTTAACCCAAGATAGGGTGTAGAGTCCTCTACCTCTGAGAGATTTTATGAAATCTATATGAAGCTTATAACTCTCTCCACACCCAACCCATGGATTCCCCCCAAGCCTTATATTGTGTCCATCTCGTACTTTCCATATCAACCATCTTCCAATGAGGGAGAAATATTTAATAATATCTTTCCAAATAATTGTGCCATTTTGGTGAGTCTTGGATGGGAGTCTTAACCATTCCTCAATAAATTTAGGATCAATATATTTTATGAGAGACCTCCCAAACCCATGAGCCTTTCCCAGAAATCAATATCCAAACATTTTTGGTAAATAGGGCTATGAAAAATTTAAAATGTTTTTAACTACCCATCTTGCCATGTCCTTAGGAGTTGCCAATTTTTTTTCCATTTAACTAATGGAATTCTATTTGTGTCCATTCTCCCGAACCATAAAAATATAAAACCAATTCTTTTGATACTTTCCAAAACCCCTTTTGGAATATAAGGCAATGTCATCCAATACATTGGATTTGCGTCTATAATAGATTTTAGTAGGGTGTCTCCCACCCCTTGACAATGATCAATACACTAGACCAAGAGCCTCTTCTCTACTTTTACTATAAGCCATGCCCAACCTTTCTTACCATAATAATTTGGTTTCATGAAAAAACCAAGATAGAATAGGCCCTCCTATAAGTCCACTTAATAGAAAGGAAATAAATATGAGATAAATATCATCTCATCTTAATTTATACCTGGAAAAGATATTGTGTGCTTTCTTATATTTATCATCATTCTTGTTGTTGTACAATATAAATCCAATATCTATTTAATATTCATGACATCCCTCCTTGAGTCATCATAGAACAATAAAATTTCATCTACAAACAATAGACATGACAAAAAGAATGGTTTGCTTATCTTAATACCCTTCAAATTACCACTTCTTTTTGCATATATCAATGCCCTACTAGGACCTTTAGCTACAATTAGGAATATCAAGGGAGAAAGAATACATCCTTGTCATAACTCTCTCCCCTACCTAAAAAAATCTGAAATCAGTCCATTGATTCAAATAGAGAATGAAACTGTAGAAGCATAACTCATGATCCAATTAAAAAACTGAAGACAAAACCTAGATGAGTCAACATAATCCTCAAATAGACACAATTGACTCTATCATATGCTTATGAAAGGTCAATCCTAACCACCATTGCTGAATGCTTATTTATTTTGATTATATGCAACCCTTTTTGTGCAACCCTTATTGCTTCATGAATTTCCATGCCATTTAAAAACCTAAAGTGCTCTTGAGATATATATCTAGACAACAAATATTTTATCCTCTTAGAAATAATCTTAGCATTTTTTTATAAATACAATTGCATAATGAGATAGGCCCTAAATTTTCGAAGGAAAAGGAATTATCATCTTTTGGTATGACAACAATGAAAGTTGAGTTAAGTGATGCCAACATCATTCCATTTATTACGAACTCCTTTATAACCCTCAATAGATCCCCCTTTATAACTTCATAAAAGTTGATGAAAATTTCAACCAACCATCCATCAGGCCCCGAGCTCTTATCTTTTTTGAAACTATGAAGTACCTTTTCCAACTTGGTTTTGGACACTTCGTCCAAAAGCCTCTTTTTTCCTCTTCTTAAACAAAACTTGGGAAAAAAATCAGTCATGTGAACAATTTTAGCTATGGTGACCCTACTATATTCCTTGTATATTTCCATGATATGATTACTGCCTACTTTTTTTATATCCTTGAAACTAGCAACCATCTTCCCATTATTTTTCTCAATATTTGATACAATGTTCACATTTTTCTCATGGTTTGTAAACTAATGAAAAAACTCTATGTTTCTGAGAGTTTAGGTTTTCACAGTTTGTCATAATGCTCATTGATGTTTCTGGATATAAACTTGTTGGCATGTTTACAGGAGGAGTGTGCTTGTCATTGATAGAAGAACAACAACGATGATGGCAAATAGGAAAAGCATAAGCTCAGGAGGAGGAGCAAAGAGTAAGCAGAGATCAAAGCTCGGAATAAAAAACGTAACCTCAGGAGGAGCAAACAATATGCAAAGATAAAATCTCGGAAGGAAAAGTGTAAGCTCCGGGTGAGAAGACTCAACACCCATTCGATCAAGAAATTGACGGTGTTGATCGTCTCATATAATGGATGTCGGTCATATGAGTGACCGTGGGCTTGAGGACTGTTGGAGGATTGTGACCGTCAGATCTGCAAGCTAGATCAACGACATGGATGAATTGCGAGGAGCGAAAGAAGAATTAAACATCTCGCTAGTTCCAATCCCACAATTGGTCTAGATCATCAGATCTCATAGACTCGAATATCGACGAATGTGGTTGATCCAACAAGCGATCAGATTAAGTCGGATTGAGTTGAGACCGTCGGATGTGCAATCGCTAGATCAATGGTAGGGATAGATTGCAGAGATTAGAAGGAGAATTAAATATCGTGCTAGTTCCAATCCCATAATTAGTCGGGATTGTCAGATATTATATCCTTGAAGATCGACGATTGTGGTTGACTCACCAACGATGCACAACTTCAAATTGTGGAGTTTTGGTGACGAGTTAAATCACTCGCAAGTTGTGGTTCTACAACCATCCTTGATTGTTGATCTTCTTCGAGAATATTCACAACCGTCAGATCACTTTAAGTGGAAGGATAGGATAAGTGGGGCTAAAGGGTTGATAATTTTATTATCCGAATACCCATCAGCTGTTAGATCAAACCCGAATTACCATCAACCGTCAGATCATTTTAAAGTGGAAGGATAGGATAAGCAAGGTAAAAGATCTGAGATCTCATTTATACGATTTTTTGTCAGTCGTTGGATCATTCTAAGTGGAAGGACAAGATAAGATAGAAGAGCTACATTATAAATAGATCGAGCCATTGATCCAAGATCATGATCGACGAACAACATTTAGTTCAGGTATAAAGATGCGAGGAGGTTAAGCTCTAGAAAAATCTCACTTCAGATATTTCAGTTTGAGATTTGAAAAACCCGAAGCCCAGAGAGCCAAAAATCTAAAATGAATAAAGATCATTGGATCTGGAGAACATACGATGACCGTTAGATCAGGGAGATCTACGTCAGCAAATCTCGTCTGCAAGGACATGTGGCAGACCACGTCAGCAAATGACATATGGGAGATCACATCAACAAACCACGTTAGCAAGGATATGTGGCAGACCACGTCAGCAAGGACGTGTGGCAGACCATGTCAGCATGGACACAAGTCGTTCGATCTGAAAGATCACTTTGGGTGTATTCTCAACCATTGATCAGAGTATAGTGGAAGGATAGTGTAAGTTTGAAAAGTTGAAATCTCGAAGTTCCGAAGGGCGAAGTTCTGACAACCGTCCATCTCAATGATTGATTAAGGCCTAGCCGTCGGATTGAAGAATGAAAGGATGAGTGTAAGGATCAAATATTACCATTGATTTATTTTTGTGAAATAAATCATCTGATCTAGTTGAAAGGTCAAATTCCCGAAGTGAACAAGGACCGTTGATTCGAGAGGGACACACGTCAATGGATTGTCAACTTTGGAACTTTGGTGTATGGTAAAAGTGAGATTTGAGATTTGAAACTCCTGGGCCTCGGAAACCCAAAGTGAATCTCAACCGTTCAATTTGAGAAGACCACGTGTCAATAGATCGTGAACTCCGGGTGGAAGCATCATGGAGAAAGAAGAGTTTGAGAATCGAGACCTTCGAGGCCCGAAAGGTGAAATTGATCTCGTCTGTCGGTTTGGAGGGCCACATGTCACTTGGTCTTTAAGACTAAGGATCGTGCGTGGACAGAGGAAAGAAGGCAGGAAAGGAAGATAGATCGAAGCCATTGATTGAAGGAGCATTGTCAATATCGTGATATCGACAGTCCCATCGCATTGCGAGGTCAGAACATGCTCAGGTCTTAATTTTTCATGAGTGGGCCGCAATTAAAACCACGGTTTTGGAGAAAGGGTATGTGGCAGCTGGACGTGGATTGTGGGGAGAAAAGCGATTGATCCCAAACCATTCTTGGACATGCCTACAATCGTTTTCTTACGCAAGGACGTAGCCCAAGGTCACATGCGACATGGGGCTAACGAGAAGAGAGCTCACGCCCGCAATCACGTGGTTGCAAGCACCTTTTGAATAAGCCTTTGGTCACAACCATGGTTACATCACCGGAAGAGAAGGGAAGGAGATAGTGCTGCTAGGATCCACCTCAGAGTTTTGAGAGTTGGGAAAATCGAGGTGACGCGCATTCGATCGCCTGAAACATGAAATCACGAAAAGCCTTTTTGGATAGGCATCTGATCACAACTCATGGTCACATGAAAGGAAGGGGCTTAGCAAGAAAAGCTAGTGCCTGCTGTGAAGTTTTTCTCAGGAAGGGAAAAGGTGCCAAAGGGATGAGCGCGTAGAGGTTCTCTCTGTAACTGCCGGAACAGACTGATTGTAACTGCCAGAAACAGAGTGATTGCATCTTCCAGAGAATTCAAAGAGCTTCAGGGTGATCGCAAGAGGAGCTGAAGAGTCACGAGGTAACTACCAGTGGAATGAAGACTCATCATAGAGAAAATTGACAAATGGAAAAGTTTCGAAGACTGTAACTGCCAGAGAAGCCAAAGAATCTCTGGATAACGACCACTGATGAAGAACAAACTCAACATAATTGCCAAAGAGGATGAAGAGTTGAGTGTATGATCTAGTAGAGGACTTGGCATGATAAATATACGCAGAACAAGGGAGAGATGGTTGCTTATTTGGATAGTTATGCATGCGGGTAGAAGAATGATGTGTGCAGCAGTTGAAGCACACAAAAGAGGCGTAGCACATAGAATGGAAATTGTGCACAGAGCATAAGGTGCAAAAGAAAAAGATAGAACAGAGATACATATATGAGATAGGAAGAGAAATCCTAGGTGCACATGCATAGATAGAGCAAAAGAACATAAAACACAAGAATATGCGAGCAGGAAGACACTGATGCAGCCAGAGCAGAGCAGTGTAGCAGAATAGTGATGAGACTAGTAATCCATTGATAAATACTGTATCATTGTAATAAATTGCAGAAAGAAAAGATTTATATTTCAGGTTTGTAGGGAGGTGCTAGGGAGGATTGTTGTCCTCAGAGTTTCAAGTGGGTGCTTGAACATAGGGAGTTGTAGCTTCCATCTAGTTGTTGTGAGAAAAACCAGGGTAGTAGGGTGGTGCAAGGGAGAACTATTTTTTTCTATTATACAGATTGGTGCATGTGTAAGTAGAAGTTGATGCTTCCATCCAGTTGGTGTTGGAACCATTAGGGAGTTGGTGCTTCCTTCTAGTGGGTGCTAGAGAATAAAGAGAGTTGGTGCTCTCAGCAAGTTGTTTCTTGTAAATCAGAGGTGGTAGCCTCAAAATGAGTTGGTGCTCATAAGAATGATAATGTACAGAAAATAAAGACTACTTATCATATCAAGAAGAAGAGGTTTTCTCCCTTTATGGGTTTCCTTAGGAATATCTGTCTCTTTGTATTTCATGTGTGTGATTAATGTTGAATATTCTATTGCCTACTTCCTTGCATTATTGTGATCATCATTGAGTGTTCTGTAAAGAGTTTAAAATGGGCATAATTGTTTAAGCACAGTAAAAAATAATTCACCTGACCCCCTCTCAGTTGTCCAACAATTGGTATTAGAGCGATTTCCTTTTATTTAAAGGTTTATCAATAAGATTAAACATGACAAGTCATGAAGGAACTTCTACCAATAAGGCCTCCCTGTTCAATGGAACAAACTTTGCCTTCTGGAAAGTTAGGATGAGAACCTACTTAATGGCTTTAGGTGTAGATGTCTGGGATGTGGTAGAGACTGGTTATGTAAAGCCAGTTGTATTAGCTAATAAATATGACAAGCTAGAATTCAACTTCAACTCTAAGGCTATGAATACTATTCTTAGTGGGCTTGCAGAAGAAAAATTTGTAAAAGTTATGCACTTAGAATCTGCCAAAGAAATGTGGGACAAACTCATTAGCAATTATGAAGGTAATGAGAAGGTAAAGGATGCCAAGCTTCAAACCTAAAGATTACAGTTCGAACAACTAAATATGAATGAGGATGAAACAATTTATAATTTTTTCTTAAGAGTCGAGGAGCTTGTGAATGCCATGAAGGGTCTTGGTGAGAAGATTGAAGACGTATTTTTAGTTCAGAAAATTTTGAGATCTCTGCCAGATAGGTTCAACCAAAAGCTCTATGCTATAGAAGAACTTAATGATCTAAAAGCTTTGCCTTTTGATCAACTTCTAGGAACGTTGACTGCATATGAAATGAGTATAGTTAAAGATAAACCCACCTCTAGAAAAGAATCATTTAAAGCAGATAAGAATGAGGATTCTGAGCTTGATGAAATTGAAGCCAAATTTGTGAGAAGACTAAAGAAAGGATCAGATAAGTATCAAGGCAAGTTTCCCTTCAAATTTTTTAACTATGGAAATATAGGTCACTTTGCATCTAAGTGTCCACACAAGAAGAAGGAACAGAACTCTGAAGGTGAAGAGAAGTACAAATCCAAGATATTTGTTAAAAATAAAATTTTATGTGTAAACAATGATGACTTTTCAGGAGACACAGATAGTGACTCTTCTTGTGAAGATAAAGTTAATGACTTTATGCTTATGGCCAAAGAGGATTATGATAATAAGATCACATGAAGTGATTTTAATGATGAAGAAGTCGTGGTTGACATGGAAGGT